>WYDF02297094.1:0-15832 GCA_009867245.2 Adranes taylori | reverse complement strand
TCATAATATATTGAAGTAAACGAATGAATATCAAAAATTATTTGTTTACCTATAGATAAACATAAACATAAATATTGCAGAATATCCAGAACTGATGAGAATTGATGAAAACCACTGAGTTGAAATAAATCTTTCTAAATTTCTCTTCATAGTTTCACCCTCTTACTCATACGTCGATGGTCAACACTGGTAAACCAAACAATATATGAAAGATGTAGGATTCATGTATTGAATTTTATTATATTTTACCTTAGTACGACTCCTGTATTCAAGTCACTACAATCCTTTCAAACATAATTCAAAGAGGAGATCATAAGCAACAACATACAGCAAAAAAAAAATTTCAAACACATTTTTCATGCATGTTCCACAATAACTCCTACCCTATTGGGCGTATTTGAATGAAATTTGGTAGCCGGGTCTAGATGATGAATCCGCAGAACAGTTTTTTCATTTTTGTTATAAATCCAATATGGCGGACAGGAGAATTTTTTTTTGTTCAGAAATTTCGTATTCAAACTAGGAGGTGAAATTTTGCACACATATAGTACGTTGTATTATGTGTTAAATAAAATGATTTGATACCTACTAGAGTAGAATGTAAAATAAATTTAAATGGAATAAATTTTAATTAATGGAATAGCTTTTTAATTGTTTTATTCAATAAAACAATTAAAAAGCTTCACAAAAATAAATTTATAGTATATTTTAGAATCATCTTACAAAATAAATCAAAAATCAACTTAATCAATTATAGAATAAAATCGAAATTTCAGCTAAGTTTTACATTGCACTTCAAACAATACACTCTTATTCATAAACAGAATGTCTCGATTTCTCTCATTTATACATTACTTTTTCTTTTTTCGTATTTACGTTTTCTAACACTCCCCACACCCAATAACCGTGTGTCTTTGATAATACCAAGGATAGGCTGACACCAAACTAACTAATGCAGTAGACACGATCAACGGGTCAACTTCACCGACGAGTGTACATTACCAATGGGCCGACATCGCCAAGCGAAGCAACCAATTTGCTTTCTACAACCAGACCGCCTCCATTCGCTCGCACCGCGCAACAACATATTTTACTCGACGGTACAATTCCATATTTCGGATTCCACGCAGTGGCTATTCGATTCTTTTAACATCATCAACAGCGAATCTCCGCCACGCCAATCTAATCCAACCAGCACCACCATCAAAGCGCCTGATCTCCCAGAAGAACAATCATAACAATTATCATTTCATATCTTGTTCGCTGATACTTTATCTTTGCCTTTTTAATGAAGAGAGTCAAACTAACTACTTTTTGTATTATAATTAAATTCGAACAATATGTTAGTCAATTTAACGAGCGCGAGTAAAGTTATATCATTTACTATAAATACGAAAGACAATGAAGGTATTTACAAGTAAACAAGTCTGAAGACTCCAAATTCTTCAAATCTGCGGACTCCAAGAGATTGCTTACTTTTATATTTTATTATAATTTTACAGAATTATATTCCGTTGTACTGATATAACATATTGCTGCAGCTAACAGGGATCTCTGGAGGATAAGGAGCTACGGCTTTTATACTCCCAGATATATCTAAATAATATTTTAATAAATTTTTATTAGCTTTATAAGAGGTAGAGTTAACTGTAGGATAAGAACTAAGGTGCCTATACTCGCACATAATTCCAGGAAAGCATTTATATATTGTTGATCGAACTTAATTGTTAAATATTTTTTATGCTCTCAGATATTTTCAAAACAGTTTATATTTAATTCATTTACTACATTTTCATGAGATGTATATTCTTTAATTGATATTATTTCAGATGTAGGACATATATTGATTGAATAGATACATGGAATTATCCGGACCCATATCAAATGTGTCCCATTCTCCCTGATATTTCTATCTTCTTCTTCTTCTTCCATTGCCCTATCCCTTATGGACGTTGGCAATTAATATAGCGATTCGAATTTTATTAGCAGCTTGTCTAAAGAATTGGATAGATGACAGACCAAACCATTTTCTTGGATTTTGCATCCAAGAGTTTCTCTTTCTACCTGGACCCCTTCTACCGTCCACCTTGTCCTGAAGGATAAGTTGCTGAAGGCGATATTTGTTGTGTCTCATCAGATGGCCAAAGTATTCCAGTTTTCTTTTCTTTATCATGAATGTGATTTCTTGTTGTTTGCCGAATATCCTTCCAGGATATTCGGAGAACACGCCGATATATCCACATTTCAAAGGCCGAGATCTTTTCCATAAGTTGTTTTGTCATGGTCCATGCTTCTACTCCGTATAGCAAGACTATGAATATGTAGCATTTTATCAATTTTATTTTTATTTGTAGTGAGATGTTTCTTCCGGTGAATATGTTTTTCATTCTAATAAAAGTTGATTTTGCTTTCTCAATCCTGGATTTAATTTCTATAGTCATGTCCCCTTGATTGTGAAGGATTGTCCCTAAATATGTATATTTTTCAACGTGTTCTATAGGTGTTGGGATAGTGTAATTCTTCCTATTGGTATTCGTTGTTTACTAATGCACATCCACTTTGTTTTTGAGATATTTAGTTTTTGTCCGAATTCCTCGGATATATCGTTCACTTTTTGTAATAGACTTTGAAGATCTTCAAGACTACTAGCTATGATGGCAGTATCGTCCGCGTATCTAATGTTATTGATGAGTTCTCCATTCATCTTTATTCCTTCTGCGGCATCATGAAGCATCTCGTCAAATATCGCTTCTGAGTATAAATTGAAGAGTATAGGCGATAAGACGCATCGTCTTCCGATAATTCCCAGCGATTTTTATCTTTGTAGGTTGATCCCAGTACAGATTTGCTATAATTCTAATATCTTTAGAGTCAAGGCCTGTAGTTTTAAGAAGTTCCACAAGTATTTCGTGCTTTACGTTGTCGAAGGCTTTTGAAAAGTCGATGAAACATACATAAGCAATAAAGTTGAAACAACCATTTAAATAAGATATCCTCTTTAAAACCATTTAATAAAGAATTTCCTAACGCTAACGTAAGAAAATCAAGCATCTTTATTTTTAAATAAAACTAGCACAAAGTCAAGTGACATCAGCGAAAATAAATTACCTAATGTCTAAAAATCCAAATGTTTAATAACGTAGATATACGCACATTATTATTATTTGTTTATAGTTACATGAGCATTCATTTGAAATATAAAGACTAATTATATGTTAAATAAATTGATACTTTTAATTTCAAGCTGCGTGTTTTATTTTGGATCATCTGCTGTTCTATAATTAAGGTAGTCCAAAAATTTGCCGTAATTTAATTTAAAATGAAATTCGATATTTAAATAAAATTGCCATCATCAAGCCAGAAAGAATTATTATAGCATCACTTAGTTCATACTGTTCAAAACCCGTAGCATTTGAGGCAAGTATACAAAAAAAATTATGCTTGTAGCACGCTAATACATTTTCTATTGCAATACCTATTTACATACGAACAGCTTAATATTATAATGGACCGGGGTTAAAAAATTTACTCGATTGAAGAGATGTATACAAAGTTCTATGCAAGAGCATCATATGTTATATAAAATTATTCTTGTCCATCAAACATAGTAAACAAGATAACTGTTAGATATTTTGTCACCCAATGTGATGCATCCTATAATAAAGCAAATTTGGAATGCATTTGAATGCAACCGAATTCGAGCGCTCATAAAATATAAATAGTGATATTATTCTAACTTGAAAAATGTCCTCACCTGGGATTAAACCCTACCTTTGTAACATCCGGTTAGGCGTGCTGAACTTCAACACCAAAGAAGATTCTTCAGTAAGAATATGAAAGTTTTTATAGACAAGTAATGTTATGTTGGTTGCATCCCACCGTCAATGAATATGTTATCTTTTAGGTAGTGGACCATATGGTCAAGTGTATTTTAGCTGTTAACGTGACATGACCAACGAGAATCCTTTTAATAGTGCACGTAGCGATTTCCTCTTACACTACGGAATCTTTTTGTATGATAGCTACAAAATGCTATACACATGAATATACAAATTAATCTACTGAAAGAAATTATAATCCCTAGTTTATCAACACTGTTTAGAATAAAACACAAAACTTAGTAATCATTAGCATTACTAGTCCTATATTGAATTTTATCTGACACAGTCAACCAAAATTATAAGTAAACGGCAAACAGTGCTGTACAGTCCTAATATCTACTACCGTTTTCCTTAGTCAAGGCTGTTGAAAAAGGAAATGCATAAACTTAACAAAATGTATTGAGAATGATTTAGGAAATGCGTACATACAAATAAAACTAAAATTAAATTCGTGAGTTCAAAATAAATCAACATAATAAGATGAAATAATATTTGCATCAACGACTACGAGCAATAGATTAATAAACATGGCGTTCAATTATCGTCAAATAGATTGCATAATAATATATATAAAATTGTTCTGCTTACAGTTTGATCGTTCCGACCATCACAAACTCATTTTATAATTGCACACAATATTAAGTCACTTAAATGTATTTTAATTTATCTCAATAAATAAACTTGTTGTCTAAATAATTTAATTTATTTTATTCAAAGAATTTAGACTTGAGCGTATTATACTATGCCCCATATCTAACCCCCAAATTTATTCATGATTTGATTTGGAATAAACTATAATTTACTTTAATTTAAATCATAAGTTTAATTTCAAAACAGATTGATAAGGATTCTTTCTGCAACCTGCATTTTTTTTTACCAATTATTCCAGTTCTAGTGAGAACTGTGTGGATTTTATAAAAAAAAACTTCCACTTAACCTCTCAATATTTCCAATCAAACTTACGATAAGTACTTCTCATTATTTTCCCTCTAAATCTAGTAAATTGCTATAGTTTAATGTATTCTAACTAAATTTCCACAACGCCTGCTAGTCATCCATCAGGCACCTCCGGGGGTGCCGGATAGGGGAATGCCTACTAGATATAGGTGGTACGGGAGAATTGAAATATCCGAGGCGGACCAAAAGTAGCACTGTAGTGTATGACCCAGAATAGGCGACTACAAACGGCGTCTGACCCAGAATGGGCGGCTGACTTAAAGTGTGCAGAACATAGGGAGGGCACTGCACCAATCTATGCCCCTAGAATTTCATAACGGAAGTATAACGAATGATGTACCGTGCCTTCAGGCTAGAGACCGGCGCCTTCTGGATTCCGGGTCCGGAGTTGTGAAATATGCTGGTTCATGCTAGGAACAGACATGAACCAGGCCTTACTTGGAAAGTATGCAGCTGATCAACAAGAATCCAAACAACAAATTGAAGGAGATTGCGAACAGGAACGTAAGAACACTATTCCAGACAGGAAAGTTTAAAAATGCAGTCTAGGAAATGAATAAAATGAAGCTTGGTATATTAGGAATTAGCGAAACACGTTGGCCTGGAAACGAAAAGTGCTAAACAGAAGAAACTATAATGTACTACTCAGACATCCCTGAAGATGACCCACACCACCCGCACAGTGTTGCCATTCTTGTGTTAGAACACTTAGATAAGAATGTTTCAAAGGTCGACCCATACTCTGAACGTTGCATGCTTTTGCAACTAATAGGACATCCAAATTATATCAATCTGGCACAGGTATATGCACCAACTGACAACAAACCGGATTAAGAGTTAAAAGCATTCTACGAAGAGCTTCCACCTTCCACCTTGTCGCCTTACGCATGGAGCTCCCCGGTAGACAATCCAAACCATTGTAGGAAACCAGATTGACTTTGCTATGATCAGTTCTCGACTCAAAAACTATGTTAAATATTTGAAAACATACCCAGGCGCCGATATCAACTCATATCACAATCCTGTTTTCACAGAAATCTGACTACCCCTAAAAATACAGGAAACAAAACAATCGGTTAAGAAAATTGCCACGAACAAGCTCAGAATGGCGAGGTATGGAATAAACTGTCGAACATAGTCAGCAAGAAAATCGCAGATTTGAAGATAAATTTGGAACTCGATGTAAATGAAACTTGGAATAAACTGAAAACAATGCTAAAAGAAAAAGCTGTAGATCAGATTGTCTTACAAACAGTGAAAAGAAGAAAGATTGGATGACGGCAGACGAGATCCTTGACCTAATGAACCAACGGAGGAATCTTAAGTCTGATGTAAATGCTTACCAAAATATTGATAAAATCATTAGGAGAAAAATAAGGGAAGAAAAGTAGCCCTTATAAACAACAGTTGTAGAGAGATAGAAGTGCTTGAAGATATGCATGACAATTTCAACCTGGATAAACGAGTAAAGTAATAAAGTAACCTACACCACCAGAAAACGAAAAGTGGCGAAGGTGTATGGTGATGATAATAAACTAGTTGTAGATAAAGAGATGCAACTAGAAATGTGGAAGAATTAGATCGCCCAGCTCTTTGAAGACAATCAAAATACACTTGATGACGTCGAGCAGGAACTGCAGGGTCCTGAAATCCTCAAACCAGAACTGAGGAAAGCTTTGAGCTAAACAGTAACTGGCAAAAGAGAAGGCCGAAACAACAATAATGTGGAGCTACTCAAACTGATTGACATTGATAATAAGGACACCCCCTTAAAGATGTTTAACCGAATATACAACACCGGAAACATCCCTCACACTGGATGGAATCTACCTTCATCAACCTGCCGAAGAAATAGAACGCGAAGCGATGTAGTAATTACAGGCTCATAAGTTTCATGAGCCATGCACTCAAGGTATTCTTGAGAATACTGCATACTTGGCAATAGAGGAAAATTAAGGAAGACGTTGGTAAAACTCAGTTTGGGTTCAGAAACGGTCTCAGACCGAGGGCGGCCTTGTACTCCATTCAAGTTCTAGTTCAGAACTGCATTGATCAACAACAAAATGTTTTCGCGTCATTCATTGACTACGAAAAAGCATTCAATAGTGTAAAACATGATATCCTCGTAAGCCGACTGAAACGAATTGGCCTCGTCAGAATACCCTCAGTTTCTTCTAAGCAGAATAAACACAGAAAGTAAGGGGTTAGATTTGAAAAGGAACACTTAATAAATAAAAATGATGCTAGTTAGTAAACAACAGATAGAAAAGGTTGTGATCACACTGGGCGGAAAGGCGATTGAGAGAGCGCCGCGCTTCAAGTACCTTGGATGCTGGTTGACAGAAGACTGGAATTCGGATGTGCTAATTGAAGTCAGAATTGGTTTAGCGCGAAGCGTATTCCAAAAGCTAACACACCTCATCATCAACCGCGATTTCTGACTCAAAATGCGCTAGCGCATGGTGACATGTTACGTGCTGTCGATAATGTTATATGGAGTCGAAGGCTGGACGCTTAGAATCTTCTCCATGAACCGACTAGAAGCATTCGAGATGTGGATATACAGAAGAATAGTTAAGATCTCGTGATCACGTCACCAATGTCGAAGTCCTCCGGCAGGCCGAAATAATGCAAGAAGTTCTCACAATCGTGAAATGATGAAACCGGTCTATTTCGGACACAGCCTCCGAAACCATAAATACAGCCTGCTACAACGTAAGATTGGTACGGTAAGATTGAGGGTAGACGCGGACTTAAGCAAAATTAGTTTTCTACTAATACTTTCGGCCATAATGGATTTATGTTATATCCGATGTGGTTTCTTCACTCATACTTAACAGTCTCATACTGTACGCTTTCCTTAACTATTGATTTAGAATCAATTCGATCTATTTTTGCTGAGAGTAGTAAACTGCGCTATCTGTTGATTAACACCAATAAGCGACGATTCCTGCGGATAACAATAATTTGTTTAATTGACGCCATCAATTTGTTTTTTCCTGCGGACGAAATAATGCTACTCTCCGCTTCGCATGGTTGAATTCTACCTTTAAATGATTTTAAATTATACTTTATCTCATGAATAAAAGTTTAATAAAACTCTAAATGTTAACTAACATTTGCACTTTTTGCAACTAGTTCGGCTAGTACACAAACTGCTTACATATGAAGCATACAAAACTAACTACCATAGAACTAAATTAGAACGAGGACAAATTGTCTCGTGACAATATACTACTTGCTTTATTGTTCATCAACATCGACTGTTTGAACTTTGATTGGATGTTTACACCAAGAACTTCAGGGATGTTACGAGTTGTTTCGTAGCATTCATATTCAGCACCAATTTTTAACCTCTTCATCGCTTTCACAAAATTGTTTTATAAAATACAAAACTTGAAAGTCTGATACAAAGCAAAACATCCATTTATTATAAATGTAGTTTGTTTATGTAAGTATTTTTATCTTTCATATACGTATAAAATAGGTATAGGCACATGAAAGATATAGGACTGATGTTTTGATATTTTGACAATTTTTGTATTTCATTTCGCCTTAGTACGTCTCTTGTATTGAAATTACTGCAATCCGTTAATACGGAATTCAAATGTGGGGGTCATCAGGAACAAATTTTCATATAAAAAGTTTTTTCTAAAAACATTTTTCTTGCTCATAAAAATAAAAGAAAGTTCGATTTTTCGGTGGCTGTTTGTATGCATGTACGTACGTCTGTATGTTCAAAATTTTCCCCTTCCCTATGTTACCGATCTTTGGTAAGAAATTAGGTAAACAGGTGTAGACTATGAGCCACCAGAATGGTTTTTTCATTTTTTTATAAATCCAAGATGGCGGACAGGAGCCATTTTTTTTGTTCAGATATTTCGTATTCAAACTAGGAGATTGAAATTTCGCACACATATAGTACCTTTTATATTATGCGTCGAATAAAAGAAGTCCCTTTTTGCCAAATTTTATAGGAAGCTGTGTTGCCACGTTTGAAGCTTATTTGATGTGCTAATTGATAGGACATTTGAATAAGCTTTATTCTATAGGCTACATAAAGGCCCTTCGATTTTATTTGAAATTTTTTTTTCGAAAATCACAATTGAACATATATAGGCTGGTTTTTGATTTACTAATATTAGGGTCCATTATTTTCGAAAAGTTTCTGAAGATTTTTTTTTCTAAATTTGTTGTGTAGAAAGTTCCTTTAATTTTTAAGCGAGTTGAAAGAAATCGCATGTCACAGCGCCGGAGTATTTTGACGTTGAAAAAAGTGTTCTATTCTAAATATCACTGTTCCTATGAAAGCTGGAAAAATGAAGCTTGAGGAACTTATGTATGCCCAGGGAGCCTCAATTTTGCCAGGGTGAGAACAAATTTTTTTTTTCCAAAATGTTTTAGTATCGCTCTATATATTTTCCCATATTTTGGTAGCCCTTCTAATTCTATTTAAAAAGATACCACACATGATGGGTCTAACTCTTACTGCTTCAAAGATATGACCCTTGAAACTTGTCGCCATAGCAACCAACATTCAACAATCATATTATATACATGTAAGATCTAAATAAACAACACCCTTACAATCAATTGAGGAATGTGCGGAAGATCCCCAACGTGCAGGATGCATATGGGACCGGAAGAAGAAGAAGCAGTTCTAAATAATAGCACATATATGAAAAGTTAAAAGAAACATTATTTTTAATTGTTTAAGACATATAAACTGCTTCTGCAATTGAATAAATGTTGTTACCAATGGCGGGTGCATATTTTAATTTTGGGAGGTGATCAAAATGATTATTTCATTGAGATATTCAGTTTCAAATTAGAATATTGAAATTTCGCTCGCATATAGTATATTGTTTTATGCGTTGATTGATCTCAGTGCTATCTCAGAAAGTCGTATAGAGCGCAACGTTGCCACATTTAAAGTATTACAAACTTTTTGGCTATAAAAGATAGGACACTTGAATAAACTTTATTATATAGTCCACCAAAAGCTCGTTCAATTTTATTTGAAATATTTTTTCTAAAATTACAAAATAGCATATATACATGGTGTTCTTTGTTTAGTAAACTTTGCGATCGATTTAATTGAAACCGGTTATTATACTACATTAAATATCTCGATTCCTATGAAAGTTGAAAAAATAAAACATGGGGAACAAAAGTAACTTAAAAGCGAAAGAGGGGAAAAATTATATCAAACGCGACCGCAGTCCGCGCCAAACGATCAAATTTATGACCAAAGCAGCCTGGCGTGCTATTTTAGAAATTAGCCGAAAAGAGACTCAAGTAGGGTGGTAGGCTATATTAAACCAGAGAGCTTAGCTGTCAACCCCGTATGCAAATATGGGGAAAATGTGAGTCAAGAGCGGCCTTAGGCCGCGGCAAATATGACGACAGTAGACAAATGACGACCGAGGCATTTATGGGTTAGGGTAATGTTGTTTAATTTACCCTAAACACTATTGTGCTAATTGAATTTAATAGACGACTTAAAAGGCGACAGTCAAAACTAGAAGATTCAACTTTTGTTTTATGCCAGATATAACAAAATGTAGGACTTCCAGTATATGAAAGATGAATTTTTGAAAGTATCATTCATCATGACTCCAATAAATAATATTATTAAGTTTGCATCAAATCTAAACATTTTATACGTTTGGCTGAATACGTTAAACTAAGTTCATAACTTCCCTATATGTTTATTTATCTCGAAATGTTTCACATTTGTGTTTTTCAAGTGCGGTAATTCCAGATTTAAGCACGTCTTACCTGTGATTTTAAGTAGGAACGAACGAAAATCAGACAAAAATAACAGCGGATAAATCTGATGTTGAGTTGAAAATAAATCCAGCTTAAGTCTTCTTCATGTATTTACCGCCTTATGGCTCATGTCATCGTTTCATACTAATATTAAGGTTACCACTATTATAAATCAATTTTTTCTCAGCTCTGTTAAGTATCTTGTAATAACACAGTAGAGCATCGATAATTTAGACCTCAAAATCTGGACCGTCGATAATCTGGAATAAATTCTAGCAGAAAGTGAATATTTGTGAAGTGAATATTTGTAAAATCACAACTTTAATTTTTTATGTGAAAATGTGGTTCATTAAAAAGATTTGTGTTTTATATAACATTTTCTGCATCCGGGCTGAAGTTAGAATTAACGGTTGCGCAAGCGCCGAGCTGTAGATATAAATTCGACATTTACTTTATATTTATGTAACTTAATGGTTTGCTCCTGCGCAGGTGTTACAACCGTATAATAATGGGAGCATGGCTCGTGTCCCATTCAGTCTTTTTCAAAAAATCTTGTTATTATATATTTACTGTAATATTTATGTTTGTTCACTAAAAATTTTGATTAAGTGAATATTTGTAGTGTGTTCTCTGTAGAGGGGGGGATTGTAGACAACAAACCTCACTGCCTCAACACATGGCACTTTTACTGGAGTCAGTCACATCTCTTGACTACACGCTATACTATTCATTATTCTCTGTGCGTATTCAAAGCTTTTGTTTTTATATCCGATCGCTTGCACGTTTGGCAGAGGTTACTACACCTACTTGTTTAATTATTCTGTGAGCTACTAATTTGTTTGGTCTTTGGAGTGTCGTAACTCCTGTTTCGTCCTAGTTCCATATATTTTTTCGCTCAAAATTTATACCTGTCCATAACTTCTGATAGGTTATCAAAATGTGATTAACGTTATGCTCATTAAAGCCAGACGCGCGAGGCAGTCTTGTTATTTCTGGGCTCCGCAGAAGAAGGACTGTGTTAACCGTTTCATGCCCGCCATATGATTTTCATTTCACTACTCCAAAAATTTCTTTTCACATTTAATCGCTAATTTGTATGCTAATTTGCGCATTTCAGTTGGGACTAATCCAAAGTATACCTTGTAGCACTGGATTATTTCTTTAGGAGTATAGATACGGTTGATACAAGGGTAGGGAACTTTTGGATTAGTATTTCCTGCTTTAAGTTTTTGTATAAATCTCTACAACGTGATATGCCAAACATTGAATTTTCTCCCAGTACTCTTATCTTTAAATGTTCAGCTGCTGCTTTTCCATAGACTGCTGTGTCAGTTGTGCCTTTGTTTGTTTTTCTCATTCGCTGCCGCGGTATTCTGTTTCAGTAAAAAATTAATAAAAGAAAAACATTAAAAACACGCATACTTATTATGTTAATTTTGTATGAACCACATATTTGTTGTTGCATATGTCAGTACTTTAAACCTGAATGTACAGCACAAAACTCATTTATAAGAGACAATCTAATTAGAAATTACAAGGCAGATAATTACGTTGATATTATATCTCAACAACACGTAAATAATAAATAAATACACATCAAAACACTTACTTTTGGTGCGTAGAATTACCTGGTTTCCTCTAACACAACCTAACACAACAGTGCCCCGCGGGCGTGACGACTGATCGCAAAGTGGCCGAGGAGGGCGTTGAAGGCTGACACTCAATGGTCGCGTGCATCGTTTCGACAATAGGACAATTCGACCCGCCGTTTGTTTTGCACCCGACCTCCCCTCCTCTTTCACTGTACATATTCAAATGCAATAAACAAACTAACAACTTCGTAAAAACGAATGGTTCGTGACAACCTGGAAAAAGTGGAGGGGTCCTAAATTTTACATTTTCTAGCAGATGACAGCTCCCCCGATAAGATTAGAAATATGCCGTTTTCGGAATTTGAAAGATAATGAAATTCTCTAGATTTCTTTCGACAATTTTTTCAAAAATTAACCGTTTCCAAAATAGTATGAATTTTTGAAAATATTGAAAAAGATTTGTTTTTGAAATAGTCACTTTTCTATAAATCCAAGAAAAATGCGATTTTTACAATGCGATTCGTGTTTACTTATAGAGAAATGCAAAAATATTCGAAATTTTGACAAATCTATAGATTTTTCAAAAAAAAAATGTCAAAATTTTGAATTACGGAAATTACATGCAGACTGGGGGCACATTAAACTAAATTTCTAATTGATTTAGTGCGTTAAGATTGATCTCAAATCAGAGCTAAATATTTCTACACGGGATAGGCGTAATTGTGTTGTGACAAAATGAAGGGAAAGTAGGTAATGAAATAGTACAGATTGCATACAAAAAAGCATGGGTTGGAAGTGTTAAATGGATTTGGAATATAGTGGAGGAGAAATAAGTTAGGGAGGATATCGTAAGGAATGATCGGGTAGGAGGTCACATAATCATGAAGAAAAAGCGGAAAACGAATAGAGGCATTAAACAACAAAGGGATGTGTAGAACTTAATGGGATACAATGGGGTATATGTTATAAAAAGGCTGATACAGAAGAGGATATGAACGAATCGGAAGGTTAAAGAAATGTAAAATTAAACCAATTAGTTTTAAAAGATATATAGAAAAGTTTGATTTTATTGGAATAATAGAAACATGGGTAGAAAAAAACCGGATGGGATGAGATTAGAGGTCAATTAAGCTGGGGATATAAATGGATTTTGTATTTAGCTACTAGGTAAAGTAAAAACAGAAGGGCAAGCGGAGGGAGATTATTATAAGGGTGAAAAAATAAATTTACCAAAAAGAGATTAACGTTAGAAATGGAATGGCTAAATGGGTATATTTAAGAGTGAGTGGAATAAGTTGGCTGGTAATAATAGTACATGTAAATTCTAGATGAGGTGTGGATTAGATAAGGTTGTTGGAGTGGTAAAGGGTATGTTAAAGACAGAAGAAAATTTGGTTACATCTAAAGGTAACGAGATGAAAAGAATATTTGATGAAAAGTGTGAGAACAGAAAAAAGTTATCCAAAATGACGCTTCGCAAAGAGAGAGATGGAAAATTACGATGGGAGCACGTTATGGATGCTAAAGTAGGCATGAATAAGGAAATATGTGTTTGCAAGGAAAAAAGAGAAATTGAAGAGATGAAGGAAATATTTGCAATAAAAGTGTGCTAATTATACCAGCATTTGAGAAAAAGTGGAGATGGAAGGAGAAAATGGGGTCGATTCGGAAGGTATAATTGGATTAGATAAGGTTGTTGGAATCAAACGTGAAGATGGATGAAAGGGAGAGTAGTGGAAAAAGTGTATGAAGATATTCTAATGGAAGGAAAGAGAGAAGTATGAAGGAATCGATGGACAAAAGATCGAATATAGATATATGAATGTTTTGAATTGTCACTCGAGTTATGGAACAAAAAATAGAGAAGGGTCCGACGATTATATCTGAGGTAGAAGAAAAAATGAAAGACCTCGAGCGACAAGAGAGGAAAACGAAGATATGGATGAGTAAATATAATATATAAATAGAAATATATTAGAGTTGAGGTAGGGATGCCAAGTTAAATGAAGTATGGATTGAGTATGAATGAAAAAAGAGTTATTGCAAAATTTAGATGTGGGAGTTGGATAACAAGTAATAGCTATTGGATGTATAGAAATGTAGGGTATGTGGTACGGCTAAGGAGGGATGGGAACCCCGCGTAAAGGGGTGTGTAGGTATGCTATGGTCAGAAGAAGAAAGCTGTAAATTTGAGGTTATGCATGGGAGAGTAAGGTAAGATATTGTGAATAAAGAAAATAGTAATTAATCGGATGAAGTGAAAGGGGAATAGGGAGGTGGTAATATAATAGGGAGTGCAAAAGAGGGAATAAAAAAGAGATAAATAAAAGACAAAGAAAGAAGAGAAAACAGGTCTTTACTTACTCCAGTTAAGAATTGAGTTTAGATTAATTAATAATGCAATAATGTAATATGTAATGTGTTTTCAGTAAGGTGTGGGTGTGGGTGTTTATGTAATTTTTTTTTGATTATTGCCAATAAACGTTTATTTATATACACCTATAATTACTAATATATAGTAAAATTAATATTCAATTGTACTTAAAATTCATTGTTCAGCAATTCATTTAAAGTTTGTTTCATTTTATTTTTTCGAATGAATTAGAATTGATATAAATATAAACACATTATTTAAACAAAAAAATCTGTCAATAATATCTACTTTTTATTTACAGAAGCATATCCAATAGATGATATTGACATGCATAATGTTCAAATTCATGATTCTGTTTCTGCAAATATAAATCAAAATGCAATTCCCCAAGAAGTCCCAGCAGATATTGTTTATATCCCAAATGACACTCTGAACGTGACCAGTTTATCCACTATTCGAATGGCACAAAGTACACCTAATATTAATTATTTTAATGTAGGTGATCTCACTTCACAATGTACATTTTGTTTTTCAGTTATAGAAACTTCAGTGTTGTCATAAAAGCATTGTAGAACTTCCTGAATTACACCCCAATACTGAATCATTAAAGAGTTTGTTTGAACGAGAACATCCGAACGCTAAATCTTTCATTACTCACATTCATCAATATAATAATACCTGAAATTTGCCAGTTTTCAAGTTGACATTCGCCGTGATCTTGGTCCAGGCGTTCCTGTTTTTGTTATTTAGGGATGATTTATCATTCAATTGGCGATATCTACTCCAATTACCTGGCTAGATTTGGACATTTATATTTTCTAGATGCTGCTGAGGCAAACGCGTTACATGCAGAAAATCCTGTTCACCGTGTTTTGCCTAACTTATTAAATTCCATTGACGCACTGCTTACAGAAAAATTCCTATGCTCTACAGCATCTGAATTTACGTGAAAATAGAGCAGCTAGAGCTAATACTCCTGTTCCAAATATCAGCCTGCAATTCTTTACAAATCCCCAAGATAGTGTTTAAAAGAGGGAATCGAATGGATGTAGACAGTTTTAGAGGGATTACTTTTATGGATGGTTTGTATAGAGTTTATATGAGGGTGATGAATAAGAGATTAGAAGTGGAGCAATGCAAAAAGGAAACTTTATCCGACACTCAAAGTGGCTTTATCAGGGGTAGAGGAACAGTGGATGACTTAGTAATAATAAACTATGTTATGAATCAAGAAATTGCAAAGAGGAAGAAAATGT
>WYDF02297083.1:5609-15834 GCA_009867245.2 Adranes taylori | reverse complement strand
TCTCTGCACGTGGCCACAGAACTAGCCCAGAACAGAGAGGAGTGGAAAATTGCTACAAAAATGGTAGAAGCATAGTGGCACCAAACCCTTGTGAGGGTAATAGGACAATGTAGAGAGATATTCAATTATTCAAACCCTTAAAATAAATGTCTTTTAGTACTATACATGTTCAACAAGTTTGATTTATCTAACTTTTACAGAGACCATCTAATTCTAAAAAATACACCTTTTTCAAGGTCACCTTACTGGGAAACTAAATCGCTTGAAAATTAAAATCGTTTCTAATACAGAAATATTAATATAAACATGCACAAAACTAAAAACATCCTGAATATAGTTTTATCTTTATTTCGAATCGTGTGATAAAATAAAAGCGCCCTTAAAGTACCAATTAACAATTCTTATTTAAATCTTCTATTTAGGATTCATATAAATTTGTAATTTTATTTTTCTTTAAGGTGGTTCAGCATTAGGTTCTGGACCTATGGCAACTAGTACCGTTTCCAATATGACTCAAATGCAGAAATCAAAATCCTCATCGTCGGTTATGCAGCAAGGTACCCGACTTATGGCCAAAACCATCTTTAAACGATCGAAAAGCCAATCAAGAACAGCAGCAATGCAACAGCCTTGTACCTGGAGCCAAAGAGTAAGTTCTTTAATTAAAATACATTGACCTTGAACATTTGAAAAGGCTTAGAAGCGTCAACATGTAATATATGAGACTATATGTATATATATATTTTCAACCGCCTATCTTAAGTTCAGAATTGATGAGAAAATTTTGTTTCTGACTTCAATCAGACTCTTGTCTCAGAAGTTAAACTAAAATCTAGTCATTAGCCTCTCAGTGCAAGCAAACGACAGATTGAGAGGCGAATGACTATGGTTTTTAGTTTCACTTCTGAAATTTGAGGCTGCGTCTCAATGTGCGAATAACTCGGGCCCTATTGAATAGATGAAATGTGCGATGTTTTCTGGAAGGTCCCCGAACCATTTGAGCTTGCTTCAAAATGGCAGAAATGAGTCATTATAAATGTTCTCAAAAAGATAGGCGGCTACAATTTTATACACGTATAGCTTAAGATTTTTGCAGCCTGAATATCATTTTTCCAAAGGGTGCATGTTTTTACTTTTATAGTAAAGATCTATGAATATTTCTTTGCCTACAAGATTCACATTTAGGAAACCTTCAAGATTTTACAATGATTTTTAATACATAATTGCTATTTGAACAACCTGATGTGGGTTCAATAGCACCCGAGTTATTCGCGGTGAGACGTAGACTTTTATTTCAGAAGTGAAATAAAAATCTAGAGTCGTGTAAATTCACGACTCCAAGGACACGAACTTCAACACGAACGCGAGCATCTCACGACATATCTCTACCATGCTTTTGTTCGCGAGTGCGAGCATCGCGCGACATATCTCGAACTTGTTATTGCTTACGAACGCGAACATCTCACGACATATCTATACTAGGGTTTTACACACGAACGAGAATGCTCGCCAGCGAACACTATGTTACCTAAATTTGGTAACATCAATTTTGCAGATTCCTTTATTTTTACAGCTTTCTGCTGTATGTTGCATTGTTTATTCAGCGTTAGATGGCGGCATGCGGTTATTATCGATAATAAAGTGGTGGTGCATTAATAAATAATGTCTACACGTGGTAGTCGCTCATGTTGATAAATAATATGTATCAGTTGACGTAGGCTGAGAATCTTTTGGCGTGTGCCTCTGTCCTTAACAAAGCCTGTCTGTTCCGATGCTATCTGCCACAAGAGATAATGCTATAGTCTCTGCTACATCACATACAGCATGACCTTGCTCACGTGAGAAAGGAGAGTCACGAAACGAAAATTAGTACAGTTCCTCGTCGAATGTTAGAGATGGATTAGCTGATCAGCTTGGAAGTTCTTATTATTTTGTTTATCTTCCTGGTCTCTAACTCCGTATCAGGCTTCTTGCAATGCTTCAACCATAATTTCTTTTTGATCCACGAGTTTTTAAATTTTGACAATGTGCGACATGTGTTTAGAGTATCAGTTGCCCATTTAGCTCATTTTGTAGCAGATCTAGTACCTCAGAAGTTACTCCATGTGGTAGTCTCAATATTTATGTTGCTTCCAATGATAATTTTATGTTTCTATTCTGCCACACTGGAATTTAGCTTTCCTAGCAGAAGAAAAAAAAAACATGGATGCGGTGCTTTTGAGCAGTATGACTGTGGCTATGTGGCAGGTTTAAATTTCTTGCTATTAAGATAATATCAGTTATCATTGCTTAATTCTCTATTATGTCAAAGTGTTGAATTTTATTATTTTATTTATTTTTATTACAGAAACAAAGAGTGTGGATAAACACAAACGGAAGGCAAGTAACATTGACCGATACTTCTCTTAATCAACTGTCAGATGTAGAACAAAAGATAATGCAAAAGATGGCTCAAGCTAAACTTGAAGCAATGAATATTGGTGTATCAGTCAAAATTCCATCAGGTAAATATTTTTAAATATTTTATTATAAATTCAGAAAATTATTTCTTATTCTATTATCACGTGTTGGAAAGATATCCATAAATCCATCCATAAAAGCAATCGCTATACTTTTCTGAACTATTAATTTACAATTTACCAAATTGCATTAATTTTGGATCAGCGCATTTGTTTTGGATCAAAGGCACATGGAAAATTATAATGAAATTTTGAAAATGAGGTTTTTTTAATATTTCATAATGGCGCAGGTGTCAATTCAAGTACACAGAAGCACACCGTACGAAGATTTCAAAATTAACAACTGAAGGCCATCTTAAATGAAGACTTTTATTTTGAATGATAAATTAACAATAGCAAAATGACACATCCAAATATAATTAAAAAAATTAAAAAATTATGGGGTTCCGAAGCATTTATTTATTTATTTACATTTTAGATGTTTCGTGTGGAGAAATTCTGCCAAAGAAACGTAGGCCTTATATTCTCAAGAAGAAAGCAATTACTACGGGTATATTTGACAGCAAGAATAAAATTAGTGAGAAAGGTAATATGTTATGATTTTTATTTCGTTAAAATTGACTTCATATAGTTCATATTACTACTTGGCAGTTGCAGCATTCTAATAAATTAACAGTTGACTTGTCCATTTGATCGTTTCCGTTTTTCGGGCGGGGTTAAGTGGTGGTCGCTTTTAAACGGAATAATGTTACAAGATTTCTTAAACTTTCGCGTCTGGATTTCTTAAACAATTAACAACGTCACATTGGGTGACACAATTATTCAAAGAAAAAAAGAGCAATGAATGAAAGAATTGAGAACCAGATATAAATAGATTTTTATTATAATTGTTCTTCGTTCGGGGGGATGGCTACGAACGAAACATCTGCTACGACTCATCAATGTTTAGAGGTATGGATGTTGATGTTGATGAAAATGATTAGGATATCGTCCGTAATTTAGGTAAAAAGAAGTTGTTTATCATCTCGATTAGGGCTTCGGGTCCATACTAACAGCATTCCCACTAGCATTCCCACTAACAGTTAGTCAGTATAATTGTTCTTCGTTCCGGGGGATGGCTATGAACGAAACATCTGCTACGACTCATCAATGTTTCGTGGTATGGATGTTGATGTTGATGAAAATGATTAGGATATCGTCCAAGCATTGGGTAAGATCAAAGATGTGAAATGTAACAAAGTTGGGCAAGTCTATTATCATGAGTGATTAGATCGTTTAATGAAATCGTGATACATGTTGTCTAATGGATTTTATTGGCTATTGCCAAAGTAATATCCGAAGAGAGTCATAGAATAGAGCCATCATTTTTCTGGATTTGGTGATTGGGAGCATCGCTTAAAACTCTTGAAGAGATCAGCGCAGCGGATGTTAGAGATGAATTTTCTGACTAGTTTCGTGGTTGATGGCGGCCTTCTCTTGGATGCATTACATTGCAGAAACGGTTACGAGAATTATAGATATAAAGGCGAAAAAGAGACAAGAAGAATGAAGATAAGAAAATCTGAAAAGTCTGCAAAAATTAAGAGTACGCTGTGTAATACTTAGTTTGATACTTGCGGACTTAGTTTTTAATTGTACGTACGAGGGATGTCTTTTAAATTTTGCACGCAGCTTTAAGTTTCAATTATTGATGCAATTATTTGCCGCCATTATTGATGCACTTTTGCTCAAACCAATTGTTAAAACACTTATTCCACTTTATAATGGGTATGCTCGAAATGGTCATTTGGAAAGCATCGACTGCATTTACAGTGACCATGCAGTGCATTCTTGATGGCGGGAAATGTAAAAAAAAATCGTTGGAACTTAAGTCAGGGGGTCTACGGAGAATGATCAAGCAATTCAATGTTTTGTTGCTCCAAAACCTCAAATGTTTATTAAGCCGTGTGAGCGCTGGCATTGTCATGGTGAAGGTTGATACGGCGCTGTTTTTTCGCAGCTAAGAAATAATTTCAGGAAAACAAACGGTTGTGTACTAATCTACAGTTACCCTCCTTTGGTTTACTAAAGGAACTGTAGCCACATGTCCGAATTTTGATATAAAAGTTGCGACCATCTTTATCGACACACTGCTGGAAAGGATTACTTTGGATGGGTTTTCCTCATCTTGACACATCCAAACAGTAGACTAACGTTTATTCTGGAGTTTATAACAATAAATCCAAGACTCGTCTCCACTGACGATACTGTACATATTTTTGGAACGGCCTCTGTTGAAACGATTCAGAGTTCTTCGGCACCGATTGGCACGAACCACCATTTGTTCCTCGGTCAGCAGATGCGAGATCCAATAACAAACTAATTTTGTTATGCCCAACTCATCATGTTAAATCTTTTGGATTTCGAATGCCCAAGAAACTCTCGATCTCCCAGTACGTTACATGACGATTTTCGTTAATCATCTCGTGCACAGCATTAAGGTTTTCCTGTGTGACCACTGATTTAGGTAGACATGGCCTAGGATCATCGCTAAGATTTATGCGTCCACGTTTCAATTCAGAGTACCAGCAAGAAATTGTTGATTGATGTGGTGCTTCATTACGAGAAACAGCAACCAATTCGGTAAGACATTGTTGTGGCGATGTACTTCTTGTAATGTTGTAAAAAATTATCGCTCGGGAATGCTCTTGATTCAACTCCATGTTTCTGAACGCCTTATTAACTTTAAAAATTCTCTGTGACTAAACCACTTGTTGTACTTCACTTCTAGTACGACCACTTGTAGTAGAGTTTCGTTTCGGAGAATTTTCAGTAAGCCGCTACGATTTTCACTTTTATTGTTTCAACGGTCATAGTAGTCATCTCTTATTGGTTTTGGTTTTACATTTTCTGAGAATTTTAGCAGAAGGCTGTTTCGATTTTATGCTTCCCGAACTTTTCGTCATGTTGAGCCACCACCGCAACGTACGATACACCATAAGAGTATCGTCGCGAAAATTCGAATATAAAACGGCAATACAGTCTAATGTTGAAGAGACGCACTTTTGAATTGGGGTCTTCGTTAGTACAGCGAAAGACTATCGCGCATATCATACCCACACTTTGCTCAATTTTAAATTAATCAATTTTAAATTATTGTCAAATACGAGCGTTGTCATTTACATTTTGCATATTGCCACTTACAAGGCGTTAGTGACAAAACATATGGCTTTGGAATTAACCTCAATATTGTATTGACACGTGTTGAAAATTTTCTCAAAATACAGGGTGAGGCCGGAGAGGACGGACGGTTTTTAAAAAATCTTTAAATCGTTAGTTTTTTCTTAAAAAGTAATTTATTGATTCATTTGTGTTCGTATTCATCTAGCATTTGACAAAATCAGGTGTGGATAACAACATCTCTCATGTGGTGTTCGTTATCACTGATACATTTCCGAAGGCGTTCTTGGAAGCTGACAAACACTCTTTCCAACATCGTTCTCTCGATTTGAGGGACTTCCGCGCGAATAGCTTCCTTTAGTTCTTCCAATGTACGGGACTTATGCTTGTAGTCACGTGCTTTGTGGCAACCCCACAAGATATAACCGCACATGGATAAGTCTGGGGTCTCGAGGAGGCCAATAAATATGAAACCTGGAAATGAGGCGACCAGTGAAAAGAGCGCGAATATCGTCCATTGATGCTCTAGCTGTGTGAGCCGTCGCCCCATCCTGTTGAAACCACACACGTTGGATGGGAATACGTTTTCGTCGTAATTTAGGTAAAAAGAAGTTGTTTATCATCTTGATTAGGGCTCCGGGTCCACACTAACAGCATTCCCACTAGCATTCCCACTAACAGTCAGTTCTGTTTATTCACCATGCCATTGAGATAAAACTGGGCTCCATCACTCATGAACAAAATGAACTGGTTATTTTGCTCAAAAATTGCTTCCATCTCATGTAGGAAGTTCAGTCGCTGTTCGTCAACACCGGATTGCAATTGTGGCACAACAGGCAATTTGTAGGGGTGAAAATGTAAGTCTAAATGCAAAATACGCCGTACCGAACGATTACTTAAGCCAAGTTCGGAAGAATGCTTCCGATCAGATCCACTCGGACTACGCCGCATGGCTTGCCTGACGCTTTCAACATTTTCAGGGGTACATTCCGTTCGTCTCACCCCCGACGGTCCTCTGTTCATTAGTGTACCTCGTGTACGAAATGCTTTAACCCCACGTAGGATAGTGTTACGAGCGAGAACAGATTGATTTCTATGGATATTCAAATGGCGACTTAATTCATGCTGAACTGCCGTGATAGACTCGTTATTCTTGACGAAAAAGTCGTACGAAAAAACGCGGTATTCAATCGTTCGCAGTTCCATGGCTTCAACTGAAAACAAAAAAGAAAATGCTACGAACATAACGCCTGGTGCCGCACACCTGTCATTGCACCTGGTGGCGAGTTCTAATCATTTCAGAAACGTCCGTCCTTTTTATGACGTCCACCCTGTATCCACTGTCCACCCTGTATTATGACGAAATTTTCAACACGTATCAATACAATATTGAGGTTAATTTCGGAACCATATGTTTTGTCACTAAGTGGATATATGCAAAATTTAAATGACATCCCTCGTATTTGATGATAATTTATAACTTATTAACTTGATACTGAGCACGTGTGACTACGAGATAATAGCTCGCGATTCGCGATAATCGCTTGCTGTACTAACGAAAACCCCAATTCAGAAGTGAAAAGTTCGTGTACATGAAAACTGAAAAGTACATGACGAAAAGTTCCGGAAGCATCAAATCGAAACAGCCTTCTGCTAAAATTCTCAGGAAACGAACCAAAACCAGTAAGAGATGACTAGTATGACCGTTGAAACAGGAATAGCGAAAATCGTAACGGCTGACTGAAACTTCTCCGAAACGAAACTCTAGAAGATTTGCTTAGCAAAATTCCCAAAAATAGTATAATCGAAACCAATTCTCGGGGTCGCAAAAACAAATAACTAAAAGCCTCTCTTGCTCTCTCGAAGTCACAAACGAAAATATTAAAAAAATCTATATAGAGAAAACATACCTAACTAAATGTGTGCAATACTCATAAATTTTCTCGAAGAAGTGAAATAGGCTTGCCACTAATGGCTTTTTCTATTTTCTTTTAAATTGTGTATATGCTGGCATTTTTTAATAAATTTTGGCGGGATAGTTTTCAACGAATTAAATTTATTTGGCCGATTTATATTATATTAATATTTATGGAATTTTTTATTAAATCAATTAACCGATACCAATGAAATGATATCTGAATTGTATTACTAGTTAACTGGTATTATTCTTATTATTTCTATTATGTTGTTGAAGTTTTATTTTCATATATGTTATTAATTCCTTAATGTTAATTTGTTTCCTCCAAAGTAATCCCCATTAGACTTAATACACTTCCTGCACCGTTTATTCAACTCTTCGAAGCAATTCTGAAAGTCAACCTTCGATTTGGCGTTCAATTGCGTTAGCGATTCCCTCATGATTCTCGGCAACACGTCGTCCTTTCAGTTTTTTTTATCTTCGGAAATAGAAAATACCTACAGGATGTCAGCTATGACAGGTATGTCAGGCGGTTGCCTATCTTAATAGATGCGGAAAGCACATTCATATTAAAAAGTATTTGTCTTCGAATAAATGCCCGTTAGCTCAATTGGAAGGGCAATCGACTGGCAATCGAGAGGTCTGGGTTCGAGTCCCAGACGGCGTAAACATTTTTTCGAGACACAAGTAATAAGAAATATTACTTTCATAATTTACTCCATTATACAATAATTACAGCGTGGATGTTTAACCACGACACATCAAAAATTCAATTAAACATGCGACCGCCAGCAAAGCGGAAAAGAAATTAATAAAAACATCCAAGAGGCTCCATCTACCTGATGATGAATGAATCGATTGACGATAGCAAACAGGTGGCCAAAACAAATCCTGATATATAAGTTGCCTATCTTATTAGATACGGAAAACAAATACATATTAAAAATATTTGTGACTTCGAATAAATACACAAAAAGATTTGTATACTTTTTTAATTATGAAATAATAAATTTCATTAAATATGATAATTTATTCTTATAGAATAAAAAATCAATCAAACAGCATAGAAAAAGGACAACTTATAATAAAGTTTGTGTAGAGTCTAATATATACAAATAATATAAAATGAATTACTATATATGTTTACACAATTCAAAACTATATTTAACAGTTTACTGCATAAGTGCGCTATTTTAGATAGCAAAGCGTATTTTCAGCAAATCAGAAAACTAAAATTATATTCTACAACAAATAAAAAGTTTTTTCTTTGTATTTAAATATTAACAGGGATAAATAGGATTGATATATTTTTGAAAGTTGATAATTACTTATTGTATGATAAATTATTATTTTTATTATTATTGCAAAATCGCACATCATTCAGCATGTATATATTCTCCTCACTACATTGCGTTATTTGTTGTAAAATAAATATAATAAAGCTTTATTGGCATACGACTACCTAATCTTCCATTAAATAAAAAACCAAACCGCTTTCCCTATTACAACATATCATCTTACAAATAATAAGAATTCTTTCCAAAGTAATGCAAAAAAACTAAGAATAATATGTAACAAAGACTTTTAAAAACATCTTTTATCCTTTCTTTCTCTATTCTTTATCCTTATTTCTTCTGTTGCCCAAATTATTAACCATTAAAGGATTCTTCGATACAGGAATTTGAAAAGAAACAGTTCTTGAGCCTTCAAGCTCAGATTATATGGATAAGTGTTTGGCAACAGCACTCACACATCTGTTTCATTAAACTGGGTTCAGTAGGATCCGAGTTATTTGTGTTGAGAAGTAGCGAATCTATAGTCATTCGGCTCTTAATTTGAGCAACACACTAAGAGGCGAATGACTATGGTTTTTAAGTTGATTTGTGTTGAAACTCGAGTCTGTGTTTCAGCGCAAATAACTCGACCCGTATTGAGCAGATTTCTTTCAACAAAATTTGGCCGAACAGGTGCGCAATTTTTCCTGCCAGCTTCTCGAACAATCTTAGCATGAATCTAAACTTGATTCAAGATAAGAGGCCAAAATGTGCAGCAATATTGTTTAAAATTCTATGCCTCTGTTTTTGTCAGTAACAGTTCAACATTGTAGCAAAAATTGTCTGCGCTCATATAATTGTGGCCCAGATTCAAAATAATAATTGGTAATTATTGTGAAGTAATTTAATAATAATTACCAAGAACGGAAGAGGGAAAGCTTACACCTTTACTTTTGTATTGATCAACTTTCCACGCAAATGACAATATTTTTAATTTTTTATGTACCATATATGTACAATGCACATAAAGAACATCTGTTTATACTTAAATTAAAGAAGGCTTAATTGGAAATAATTTAGGACAAAAAGAAATTTTTCAGAATGTTTCTGCGATTTTTCACCGATTCAACCAAATACTTTATAAATATTAAAGCAAATATTTAGCCGCCTATCTTCTGTTTTGAATTTTTGACAAAATTCAAAATGGCACATTTCCATAACTTAGTATCAATCAAGCTCAGATTGTTTGGAGAATTATTTGGCAAGACAAATCACGCACCTATTTGTCAAATTTCATTAAAATCGTTTTAACAGGACTCCCGTTATTTGCACTTAGGCGCAGAAAATCTATAGTCTTTCGCCTCTTAATGTGAGTTACACATTGAGAGGCGAATGACTATGGTTTTCAATTTGAC
>WYDF02297061.1:0-15834 GCA_009867245.2 Adranes taylori | reverse complement strand
CAAGATTAGAAGCCAATCGAATACGCACTACGGCATTACGAGCTTCAGAAACAGAGGAGCAACGGGAAGCAAGATTAAAAGATGATCGTATACAAACTGCTCAAACACGTACTTCTCAAACGAACGAGCAACGGGAATCAAGATTGGAAGCCAATCGATTACGCACTACGGCATTACGAGCTTCAGAAACAGATGAGCAACGAAAATCAAGACTGGAAGCCAATCGAGTACGCACTACGGCATTGCGAGCTTAATAATAACAAGCAAAACTATTACTTAAATGTTATTATTTTTCATTTTTTAAATATATAATTTTTCTTTTATTATTGCATATTTCAGTTTACTTTTGCATATTTACACTTGCATATTTCAGTATATTAAAAGAAAAACTTTAATATTTAATAGCAATCGCAGCAACGCGCGACGGGTAAGCTAGTGGTATATAAAAATAATTTTAGTTATAGAAAAGTCAGTACCTATCGAATAAACTTGTTTTAAACGATATTGATCTGTTCAAATGTAGGGTGAATAATTTTAAACAAAATGGTAAAGAAGGAATACACACAACGCTACTAGTGTGTACTTACCTTAAACGCAAGTGTTTACTTACATTTAGCTTTCAAATACGTTAGCAGCTCAAATTTAAAATGTAAGTGTGTACTTCCTTTAGCTTTCAAATACGTTAGCAACCCAAATTTAAAAATAAATACCTTTATTTTCAAATATATTTAAAAATTTTGTTACTTTTTATTTTAAATCTAGTCTCATCTTGGATATCAAACGCAAATGCGTGCGATATTTATGTTATGCACCACAAGTAAATATTGCAAGTGTACATGCACCTTTAGATTTCATAATCTAAGAATTTGAAAATACAAGTGTATAGTTACCTTTATTTTCTATCAGCAGCAGTAGCTAGATAACGAATATACGCGAACGATGATCACATAGCAGGAACGATGATTAGTATTATCAACACGAACATACACAAAGATAGTCGACGATGATGATTCACGACGAAAGATGATTACTCTTATCCACAAGAAGATATACGACGACGATGATATACGAATCACGACGACGAAACTAATAAAAACATTACCTCAAATGTACTTTGCCCGCCACGTTTCATTTTTATTTTGAAACTAGTTACACATAACCTCAAATATATCTGAATCCTCAAATATATCTGTATCTGAAAACATAACCTGAAATAGGATGGACACCCGAACTATTTCCTCTGTTGAAAATGGTTAACCTTGAGCGCGCCTTTTTTTTCAAGGTTAGTTAGTTTTTATTTACAAATTAATTTTTTGAGCCGTCATCTTGGAAATGCAACGCAAATGGTTGCAACTATTTATGTTAGACTTCATAATAACGGATTTTGTAATAGGTCCGGGTGGCGGGATGGTAGGAACAGTCTGCAACTACTACACACCACAGAGAGGGAGATAGAGAGAGAGAGAGAGAGAGAGAGAGAGAGAGAGAGAGAACATGAGTCATCAAGTTCAAGGTGATGCTATCTACGACGACGCTGCTAGTGTCGTGTGTTGAGTACCGTCTGTCTGGCCCAGGTTGAGGAACACTTGTATATTAAATTATAATAAAAGTGTTTTTAAAAAATACGCGCGATCGCTTAAAAGTGTAAACAAACTTTATCAAATAGTATAATAGTTTTAATCAGTCATGCACGGCTTATAAGCAGTACGGGAAGAGTGCGCTCTTCGCATAGCTGAAGATGTGTACAACAATGATAATAGTAAGAGAAACAATATAGAACTCGAGTATATAATATCAAAATAAGCAATATTCAAGGATAATTATTATTAGATTCACGGGTGCTTACTGATTACTACCTATTCAATATTTTGTTCATGTAAATCATGGAATAGTATTATTTTATTATACAAATTTTGTTTTTATAGAATCAGCACCCCGTAAAATTTTTTGTATGAAGAGTTGCACACGTATTTTGTAAATGTCAGCTTACAGTTTCATATCAGCTTACAGTTTCATATAATTACAGTTTCATATCAGCTTACAATTTCTCAAAAGCTGATAAAAGTAGTTCCATTATTCATATTTAATGTAGTCGTATACAGACGTAAGCAAGAAGAACTATATACAAACAAATGGATATTTATTGGATAAGACCTAAACTTGATGCTTAGGAACTCATGGATATGATCAGAAAGGAACAATTTCGTGGCGCAGATCGAAATGAAGATGCAAGTCAATGGTATATCGAATCTAAAGTGGAATTTACTGACAATGAAGCCGTAATGAATGATGGAACCAAGGTGGAAAAAACGAAGCAAATGATGATATAAGTAACTACTCTTATTCATCCGCAAAGGCAAAAACATCTTCATCTGAACATTATTAGCTACTATGATCAGTATACATCAAGAGACCAGCAACATATGCATATTAACATCACTACTGCATAGAGTAACTTGATAAATCATAAACATATACATACGGCTGAAAAACAGTTTCAATGTTCAGATTGTGACTACAAGATTACAACGAGATCTCAATTCAAAAAACACAGTCGTACACATAGCGGTAAAAAACCATTTCAATATTCCTGTTGTGATTACAATTGTGGAAACAAGTTTCCACTTTGGCAGTATATAAACATACACATGCGGCTAAGAGACCGTTTGATTGTGGTTATGAGTGTACGGAAAAATACGTTAGTATACCATATACCTAGTCGTCCGGGTGAAAAGCCATTTCACTGTTCAGATTGTCACTACAAATCTGCATATAGTTCTCACTTGAAAGTTCACAAATGTAGACATACTGCTGAAAAACCAAATTATTGTACCAATTGCGACTACAAATGTGGAAACAAAAATACCTTGGCTGTACATAAACGTATACACACAGGTGAAAAACCGTTTGAATGTTTCGATTGTGGTTATAAGGGTGCAGACAAAAGTTCGATAATGGAGCATATACGCTCTCATACGGGTGAAAAGCCGTTACAGTGTTCAGATTGTGACTATAAATTTGCACAAATTTCTCAATTAAAAGTTCACAAAGAAATTCCGGTGCAAAACCATTTCTTTCTTCCAATTGCGATTAGAAATGTGTAAACAAGATTGCCCTAGCAGTACATAAACGTACACATACGGGTAAAACGCTATTTGAGTGTTTTGATTGTGGTTATAAAGGGGTAGAGAATGGACGTTAATAAACCACATAGGGTCTCATACGGGTGAAAAGCCATTTCGGTGTCCAACTGAAGTCTACAAGTGTAGTAAAAATCCAAACCAAAGATTTCAGTAGAAAATGGAAAAAGTAAAATGGGATGATGTGGGAGAAATGGAGGAAACAATGCAGATAGTCAAAGGAGATATGTTGGTCAATACTAAATAGAATAAATAAAGGAGAAGATATGGGGTATATGATAAAAAGTGGATGGACAAAAAGATAAATGTTAGGGAGACTAAGGAAGGTAAGGTTAGGTGAAAAGAAAAAGGGGAATAGAGAGAAGAAGGAAGGAAATGCGAGTGAAGAGCTCCATTTCCTTTTTTGGAAGAAAAAGAGATAAAGGAAAGTTAGAAGGACGGAAGAAGAGATGTGGAAATGTTTGAGAAATAGTAAGAAGGAGAAGATGAGTAGAGAGAAAACAAGCATTAGTATAGGAGAGTGGCAGGAAGCATGTAAAAAATTGATAGAGGGAGTGAATGTGAATACTAGTAGTAATATAGAAAGAAGTGATCTGATAGAGCAGGAATGGAGTGGAGAGAAAATTACAAGGGAAGAAATTAGGAGAATAAAGGAGGGAGGAGCAGCTGGACCTGATAGGGTGCCTACGGATGTCGTTACAAAGTTAAATGAGGAGTGAGTGAGTGCAATAGTGAGAGGTATGAATATGGTATGGATGAAAGAAGGGAGTATGCCAGATGAGTGGAAGCAAGGAGAGATTGTGCCAGTTTATATGAGAGAGAATAGGAGACAAGTGAATAATTATAGGAGAATCTCTATAATGAATGATACATATAGACGATGTGCAAGGATTATAAATAGAAAGTTAGAACTGAAATGAGTGAAAAAAATCTTGTCGGAAAGCCAAACGGGTTTTGTGAAAGGGAAGTGAGTAATGGACAACGTTGTAATATTAAACTATATAATACATAAGGAGATAAGAATGAGTAAAAAGTTATACATACTATTTGTAGATTTAAAGGCGGCTCTCGATAAGATTGATAGAGAAAAGTTATGGGTGAAGATTAGAGAGGTAGGGATATCTGAACGGGTTAGAATGAGAATTGTAGGCTTGTATGAAGAGACAATGATAAGAGCAAAGGTTGAAGATGATGTATCTGAAAGTTAACGGTGGAAAAAGGAATAAGACAGGGTTTTCCGCTAAGCGATAATTTATTCAACATCTATGTTTCTCATTTAGAAGAGGTGTTGAAGATGGGAGAGGCTGGCGGCGGTGTTCCTAATTAATCGTTCACCAACTAGTAAGTTACAAAATGTAACACCAGCAGAAGTTTGGGCAGGTAAAAAACCATATTTAAACTTTCTATAGGTTTTTGGTTGTAAAGTAATGATGCATTTTGATGACAAAAGAAAAGTGAAATTGGATGAAAAGGCTGTGGAATGCATATTTGTAGGTTATAATACTATATCAAAGGGTTATAAAGCATTTGAACCAGTAAGTAAGCGCATGTATGAAAGTCTTAATCTTGTATTTTTGAACATCAACTAAATAATGAGCAAATGTCCAAAGAAACATGAATTAATTCATCATCTTATGATACTGAAACTGAAGATGATACCAATATTGTGATAAAGGTTGTTAAAAATGAAACAAACACTCAATATGAATGTATTGATAATGAAGAAAGTATAAGTTTCAATGGTAATAGCCAAACTAAGTACATGAATGAGAATAAGGAAAATTTAAATGTCATGGGTAACAGATATCCACAAAGGCAGCGTAAATCTAAAAAATTAGTTGATTTCTTATATTGCGCATCATATGACTATAGCCATGATCCATTGACTGTAGATGAAGCGTTGAACGGTCCAAACACTAAACAATGGGAAGAAGCTATAAAAAAAGAATACATCTTGTTAGAGAATGAAGCCTGAATTTTAGAAGATTATACTCCCGAATAAAGAGTGATTGATACAAAGTGGGTATTCAAAACTAAATTTGATTCTCAGAATAACAAAATATATAAAGGTCGTTTAGTGATTAAGGGATATGCACACAAAGTGGAATAGATTATGAGGAGACGTACGCACCTTTCGTAACGGTGGGAGTGTGAATGGACGTGTGGTTATGGTAGTAGACAAAGCTGCGGAGAGATTACCGAATGTATGGAAAGAAAGGCTTGGTAATTCGGTTAAAATGAGAATGTTAATTTTAAAGATGTGTGTAAGGAATATATTGATGTATGGGACAGAGGTATAGGCGGTAAAAGAGAGAAAGGTAATTGAGAGAATGGGGCTGAAATTTTTGAAGAGAATATTGGGCTTAGACAAATGCACACCGTCCGATATAGTACTACAGGACTTTAATTAACATAAGATCTGGATAAAAGGTGTTAAAAACTAGTCAAATATGAAAAGAATATGATACGAAATATGAAAAGTTATGATGGGTAAATAAGGGAGACTTTTGAAGAGAATATATGTAGAGATATTAAGAAACACAAAATATGGAGAGGCCATTAATAGTTGGATAACGAATCGTACAGATATATAAGAGGTGTGGATGGTTGATACATTAATGGTATAATAGGGTGAATAAAGGTAATGTGCGAGAGGACGATGGAGATAATGTTAATGGATGTAGAAGAGCAAGAAAGAAGTGTGAGTGCAGGTATGGTAGAAAGTACGATGCACTAAAAGTGATTTGGGGATTTGGGAGTACTTATTGGAAGGAATTAGTATTAGAAAAGGAGGATTGCAAGATTTAGATGTGGAAATGAAGAAAGAGTGAACAGACATTGAATCAGTGTTGATGAAAGGAAATGTGAATTGTGTAATGAGAAGGTAGACGAATGAAACCACTGGATAAAAGGATGTGAGGAATGAAGTTCAAAAGAAGGATGCGAAGAATTTGAGAAGATGCATGAATAAAAGATGATCGGAAAGGAAGATAATGGAAAAAATCATGGGAGAAATCGATAGAAGAAAGAGGGAGGTGGTTTTGAGGAGGACGAATGTAGGGGAATAGAGGTGATAATGACTGAAAGGGAAGGATCATCCCTATATCAAAACAATATGATCAAAATGTTTGAAAGATGGTTAGTTTCTGGAACAGTTTATTTTTAAATATTAACAATTACTTAATTTCCACTTTGTAAATTATCTTTAAACTTTATTTAGTTTAATTTTACACATTTTATATTTAACTATTGCTCGCGCCATTTTTTGGAACGATTAGATACGGTCGTATCGTTCCAACAATAGCGCGCGATAGTTGCATATAAAATGTGCTAAATTAAACTAAATAAAGTTCAAAGATAATTTCCAACAATAGTTTAAAGATAATTGTCAATTTGTTCATATCTAAAAATTAAATGTTCCAAAAATTGACTACTTTTCAAATATTTTGATAATGTGAATTTTTAATCACATTGCAAATTAAAGAGTTCTGCCGAATGGGCGATTTAAATCCTGAAATATGCCAGAAAACATTTCCGACGTCCACGAGAGATCGGAAGCCAACGGTTAAGACGTCTCACGAATTCGGTTTGCGACGTTGGACTAACGTGCATAAGACTCTATGACCAACGGTCGGAGCGACCATTGGCATCCTCGTTTTATGAATCTTAACTCTACGTCCAAGTGACATTGTTTAAAATTAGTATATGATCCCCGAAGCCCTCGAACCCAAATAGGCCACAACTAAATAATGGAAAATCTTTGAATAAGTTTATTATGAATTATTTATACTAATTAGTTAGATCTAACAAACGCATCTCGGTGTCGGAAGTCTCAAGTGGCTGTGTCCTTGAAAAGTAGCAAACGTCAAAAATAATGAAAACAGCGTGTAATTAAACTTTGAGCCTTACACTAAATCCACAATATAGCAGCTATATGGTTATATGAAGATAATAACAACGGCTATGCTATATACAGTGCTAAAGGTGTGAACGGAATATTTATTTACGGTTCTTTGGTTATTTACATCTCACACACACACATATGTATATATATATGACGCTGCTCGCAATATGGCACCATGTGAAATATTGATTTATATTGTATAATTTGGTTTTCATAAACGAGTCAACCATAAACACTGGCTGACCGACATTTTACTGACTGAAAGTGTTTGTTTAGGTTATTTCAAACTGATACAATAAAAAAACTATTGATTTTATAGCATTTTAGTCGTACGTATTAATAATTCAAAGTGTTTCTAATTTTATGAGTTTCATGACTAAGATTAAACTAAAATACAAACATTTTTTTACACAATTATCTTGGTTAAAAAATTAAATGTCAATCTCATTTAAATATTAATCATCAATTATAAAGAAAATTATGAAAAATGCTGTCACAATTATATACAAGGGCAATTAACTTTAACAGTTTAAACCAAAAACAGTAATATACTGAACAACTTTATAATATTACATATTCTACTAAAGTATTAAATATACAACAAATAAGGAAATGATCAGCCGTGTAATATTTTTTTTATTAATTGTTCTTTAATTAATTAACTCAGCCAGGTGTCCTTACAAGTTCTGAACTTCATGTATTAAAAGAGTATTAAATTGTGAACTGAAAAGAATAGATATGTTATGAAGTATACTCGTAACCCTAAAATGTAAAATCTAAATCTTGATTATTGCCTTAGATAAATCGTAAATCTAAGGCAATAATCGAAATCTTATATTATTTATTCGAGGAAATGCTTAATATTCTACCTAAATCTATAACTTTAATATGAAATATGAGATTACAAAAATGTTTGGGTTCTTCTTTATATTGCACACCAATCTTCTGTATTGTTTTTAATAAACTTCTTGATTTCTCTTGTGAATTTCTTTAATCTGTATATTATTTGAATGTTCTTTAATAATGTTTCGAATTTAGTAATAACTAATAATGGCATTTGTCAATATCTATCTTCCTGCATGTTCTTGTTAGAGAAAACGAATTTATATTGTATTGATTGGACCTGGTAAAAATTATATGTTATATGCAACCACACTTACATTGGTAGTATCGTAGTAGTAGATATAATGTGTGTTATTAAACCTTGACCAGTTTAGTTTCAATACGCATAAATAGGGGTATACCTCAAACTTTAACAGGCCATGCGCCCAGTTTTGAAGATACAAAGTAAAAAAGGGTAAAAAGAAAGAAAAAAAAAACAAAAACTGAAACTCTGAGGGAAACATGAACACTAGGACACGAAATGAAGTAGAAAATATGAAAGAAGTGGAAGAAGATGAAGTAGAAGAAAATATGACTGAAGTCGGAGAAAATGAAAATGATGATTCTGATTATGAGCCAAGTGAAGATGAGACTAACCAAAACGAAAATATGGAACTAAGACGTATAATGAAACGTGGATTTTGGTAACCCAAAGATCCTTATCTTTGGGTCAGATCAACTCAAAGATAAGAAGATTTTGCAAAGCAAATCGGGTTTTTAAACAAAAACTGGTACAAATGGTGAAGTAAAAGATGCGACTAGCGGTAAAAGAATATGCACAGACGAGGGGAATCGATTACAGCGAGACGTATTCGCCCGTTGCTCGTCACACAACTGTTAGATTGCTATTTGCCATTGCTGCAAAGTATGAATCAGATATTCATCACTTCGATGTAACTACAGCGTACCTACAAAAATTATATGCACCAACCAGAGGTGTTTAATAATGAGAAAAATTGAACAATATTTGTAAATTACTAAAACTAGTAAGCGGGCTGAAGCAAGGAGGTTTGGAATGGAACAGAAGATTACACGAAGTACTAGAAGGAATGATTTTTGTTAAATGCAAAGCAGATCCTTGCGTATATTATCAAAGGAAAAATAAAGAGATAGTGTACATAGCTGTTTACGTGGACGATCTACTTATTTTGACTAAAAATATAGAAATAATGAATGATTCTAAAGAAAAATTGAAAGCAGTATTCAAAATGAAAGATTTGGGACAAGTTAATCAATTTTTGGGAATAAGGATAAAACAAGACAATGCATAAGGAAAAATAGAGCTTGATCAGACCGAAGATACCAATAAAATTTTGGGAAGATTTAAGTTAGCCGATTGTAATCCAGTGTCGTCACCGTTAAATTTGGGAGCAAACTTAGATGCGGCTGACGTTAATGAGAATTCTGATGTGTCCAGTACCTTATATCAAGAGATGGTTGGCAGTTTGATGTATTTGAGTCATAACTATACCGGACATTTGTTTCGCCACAAGTTTAGTCAGTAGATTTTCGAAACAACAGAAAAAGAGTCATCTAGTAGCTGTTAAACGTATCTATAGATATTTAAAGAGTACATAAAAATTAAAAGTAGTCTATCGAAGGGAAGGGAATGAAAATGTCATAGGATACACAGATGCTGATTTGGCTAACACTGGGGAGTCACGACACTCAGTGAGCGGAAACATTTTGTTGTTACAAAGTGGCGCTATCTCATGGTCGAGCAAAAAACAACGAACTGTTACCTTGTCAACCAGCGAAGCTGAATATATGGCACTGTCAACATCATGTCAAGAAGCTACATGGCTTAGACAAATTCTAAAAGAGATAGATCCGAACTTAATCAAAGGACCAACAGTAATATTTTGCGATAACAAATCCGCAATAGATCTAGTCAAAGTGACTGGCATCAAGCAACGAACTAAGCAAATAGATATCACATACCACTTTATCCGTGAAAAGATGAAGTTAAACACATTGGAAGCGATGAAATGGTAGCAGAGTAACTAACAAAGACCTTAAGCTCAATTAAACATGAGAGCTGCTCTATTGATTCTCGAATAGAGAATTAAATTCCAGTGGGAGTGTTAGAGAAAACGGATTGATATCATATTGATTGCACCTGCTAAAAATTATATGTTATATGCAACCACACTTACATTTTCAGGTAGTATCGTAGTAGTAGATATAATGTGTCTTACTTTTGTTTAGTGAAATTACCTTTTCTTATTAAATGTTATACTTTCTTATATGAATCTTATATAGTTCACTGTGCATAAATAGGGTTAGACCACAAACTTTAACAGTTAGATACTTATTTTTTGTGCGTGTTTATCATATTTCTTGTATGTCACACTAGTTTGTATTAATTTAATGTTGGTTTTAATCGTCCGGTTTTTTATTTTGTGAGTGAGCTTGAGACCTCGAGGTCTCTTAGTTGGTCTGTTTTGAATTTATCCAAGTCTTTATACAGTACACTAGTTCAGTACACACGTCATTGCATACATGTTAGTATTTATCCTTTAAATACGATTTCAATTTATTTCTTTTCTGTAATTTTAGCGTCCTAGAGCTCCCGCTAACGGTATTATTTTATATGTTCCTTAGGCGTTAGGTTTTCATTAATTACTATTTCCAAGTATTTATATGCTGTACTTGCGTAATCCTGTCGTTATTAATGTTTATATCAGGTCAATCTGAGGTTTGTTTTTGTGTTTAAATATTATGTAGGCTGTTTTGTTCGTATTCACGTAAAGCTGATTTTGCTTGAGCGAATTTTCTAGTTGGATTATGTCATTCTGGATTTGCTCTTCCATCTTTTTTCGCATGTCCCTTTATAAATTAGAGCTGTATCATCTACAAATATATTGTAGTTTCCTTTTAGCTTTATGTCATCTATATCCTGTATGTAAATCAAATATAATAATGGTCGTAGTATTGTGCCTTGAGGTACTCACATGTTGATTTCCTGGGCTTGACTGTATATGTCTTTATATTGAACAAATTGTGTTCTACTGGTTAAATGATTTGTCAGTATTTTGAATATTATGCCCCTAAATCCCTGTGTTCCCATCTTTTAGAGTAGAATTTGATGGTTAACTGTGTCAAACGCCTTTAGCATATTGAGGAAAATTGTTACGACATACTGTTTTTCATCCAGCCCTGTCTGTATGTGCTCCATTAGTTCTGTTGTCGATGTCTGGGTATTGCTATACTCTTGAAATCCAAATTGGTGCTTATCAAATCCACCAGTTTTTTAATGGAGTGGTTTATTCTTGTTTTCAACACATTTTCGTAGATTTTTGCTATTTGACCTACTAATGATATTGGTCGATAATTGTTAGGATTATTTTCTCGCCATTTCCCTTATACACTGTTTGCACTCTTGTTTGCTACAAAATATTTTGGAATTCCCCATTTATGAGCATATTATTTATTGCTCTTGCTATTTTTGGTATTATCATATCTTAACAAAGGTTATGTCTATTTGTGTAATTTCGTCTTTTCCAGGACATTTGTATTTTTTAATTTCTTTATTTCAATTTCATTCACAAGCCTTAAGAACATTGATTTCTATTCTGGTGGTAATTGTGTATTAACTTGCTGTATGTGCCCTGGCTGTTTTAATTTTTTCCCTAGTGTTGTAAAGTATTCGTTCAGTTTGTTTGAAATTTTTTTTTTGTAGTATACATTAATCCTTCATATTTTAGTTCTGTTATGGAAATTTCCTCTTTATTAGTATCCTTATTTCGGTGGGTAACTTTCGCAATTTATTGTACACATATTTTCTCTCTCGTTTTTGTTACGACTTTTTCATTTATCCAGTGATTGTTTGTTCTTATTCTTTTAGTTAGTTTTGTTGTGAATTCTTTCTTACTTTCTTGTATTATTCGTATGATTTCGGTTATTGTTGGTTCTGATATACTATTTATTTTAATTTAGACTTGTCTTCTCTATTTATTACCGTTATTTTTTTTTTAATTTGATGGGCTCGATACACCATTCTTCGGAGCTGCTTAATGGTGCGTCATTATCTCCATTATCTTCCAAAACAATACCTTGTCAATCTAAAGGCGCGGTCGGTACTGGTAAGTCTGAATTGTGAGGTACAGGTCTTATGGTAGCAGGCAAATTCGGATATTCGAACTTCCGTTTTTCTTTTTTGGAATAACCTTCGATCTTTATCATGCAAAAATGCAATCGTCGAAATGATTGATGGGTTCTCTCCATACCAGTCGAACTGCAAAGGGCATACTTTTTCCTTCCCTTTCATCAACTGTACCAATGACACACTACAGCTGACACAGCACACATGGGTAGCTCATACTTGTCTTGATCTCCGATTAAAACACCAAAATACATTAAATTGGCTTTTTTCAGATTTTCAGAAAATGGTCTAGCTTGTGACTTCATCAGAAATTCTCCACAAATATAACAAAAGTTGCCAAAAGAAATTTTGCAACCACGGCGCGTTTCACTTAACATTTTTGTCGTTGAAAAACTTTCTTAATTACACAGAACCACTCAATTCGAAACTCAAAATAAAACTGGGTAAACCTGAAACTTCAGTCCATAATTGGTCCATGAAACTTCGGGTGTCCACGCCCATCCCAGTGATAGAGTGGGGGATAACGAGCGCCGCTTTCAAAGGTATGCGGTGTTGCCGAACTTTGCGTTTTTTCTGTATACTGTCCTTCTCTCGACATTTCCTTGCCCTAAATAGCTGTAAGAAAGGATGCCTTGTATGGTAAACATCGATAAATTTGCAAAAGCCCCAGCTGGTTCACGCTTTCGCCCCACCTCCGAAATGATAAATGCGGCTCCATACAATATAATTGAAAATTATGTGCGCCTAAACTGCTTAGTCCTCAGTCAGAAATCTTACATCTTTGAACATTTTGAAGGGTAGATTCGGATTCTATACCCCAAAATACATACTAATCGCTATATCACACCCCAGTTACAAAATGGCTGTTGATCAGTGTTATTCACCACATTGTAAATGAAACAATTCGCGATGATCGAAATTCCTAAACATGTCAACAACAGTTGTTTTATGATTGCGTTATTACATCATCAATTACATACGGAACTTTGGAATTCTTTCTTGTTTAATTATTTCAAACACTCGGCTCCCCCTTTGTAATGACTCACTTTTACTTCAGTTAAGAAATTGTTAAAAAGGAAGAAATTCTTAAGAAGAAGTTGTTGAGAAGAGTTTTTTAAGACAACACAAATTATTAAGAACAAATTTTTAACAAAAAAAACTGCTAGAAAATAGCTAACAAATTTTGAAGATGAAAGAAATTCTTAAGACGTTTCTTAAGAAATAGTAAAAGAATGATTAAAAAGGGGTTAAGAAAATGCTTAAAAAACTTGTAAGACGGAGAAATTGTTAAGAGGAAATTGTTACGAAAAAAAAGTTGTTGAAAAGAAAGACAAAGAAAGAACGAAATAATTAAGACATTGTTAAGAAGTTATTAAGATAATTGTTAAAAAGGAAAAAATTGAGAAGAAATTTTAAGAAATGTTTAAGTAACAAATGTCAAAAATGAAGAAAATTTTAAGAAGAAATTGTTAAAGTGTGGATATCGTTAAGAAAAGATTTAAGAAACTGTTGGGAAAGAAATAGTCAAGAAAAAATTGTTAAAGTAGAGGAGAATCTGGTATTATGAAATGCCACTTTGTTTTCTCCTAATAAAAGAAAGTTTGAATGATTGTTTGTAAAAATTTTTATGTTAGGTTCAAGATATATTTAGTTTTACTTATATTTTAATACATAGGATATTAAACATTCAACACGTAGTTGTATTAAATACTTCATAATTTATAACTGGTGCAAATGTGCTGGTAATATGGAACCCGTAAAACAGATATATTGAAATTAATTGATATATTATTTTACATAACCGTATGTTTACTAAAATAATAAAAATAAAAAGATTTTTCAACTATTTACAGAAGTCTAAGATGTATGCGTCTGTCTCACAACCAGAACATTCAAGGTGCCCATAGTGAGCACATTAAACACTTAATCCAAAGTTCTCCTCTTTGGTTTTTACAAAATTGCATATCGCAGAACAAACAGACACCATCTTTTTCGTTTGAAGGAATTCTCCCACTTGGAACATCTACTTCACCAGAAGAACAAGAATAAACGCTGTTCGGATCGTCTTGGTCAGAATTGGAATAGGAAGATGCAACAAATTTTTTCGATATTTTTCGGTTTCTTTTAACATCTGAACACAGTTATGATAGCTTGGATTTGTGACGGAGCTTTGGTAGCCCTCATGTGTATTTAGTTTGCCATCATTAGAAGTAATGTCATTTGTTAATCGAAAGCAAGGGTTCTTTTTTCTCACTGGATTTAGCGATAGAAATGTTCAATTCTGTTTCGTAAGGAGAAGCAGTAATTACTGTTGTAGAAGAAGCTTTGCGTCCCCTGTTTGGGATTTTCTTCTTAGGTTTTGAAACTGGTGAAATATCTAGAGGTAAGATATGAAAATTGTTTTCTTTAACCTCTCGATCAGATGTTGAAGAGGAATAAGAGTTTACTGTATTCAAAGCCTGGTCTGATTTTGAACTACAGCCGGCTTCTGCTAGAGCCTTTTCACTGACATCCCAATTGGTGGTTCTTATTCCAGCCTCTCTATCAGATGCTGAAGAAGATCCGGAATGCAAAGCTTGGTTAATGGAAATCTGTCTCATGCTCAGCAATAATAAAGTCTGTCTTACTAAATAACCCTCTATTTCAAGGGTAGATCCCTGCCTTTAAAGAACCATTTTTTTGCAATAGTTGCAGTCTGACACTTCATATAGGCTTGCCCAAAAGGTTCAGCTATATCGTAAAAACTTAGAGAACAATCACTATATCGAATTGTTTCACTGTAATGAGTTTTCAGAGCTCCCATAAACGTTGTCCAGGGGCTGCATCCATGGGGTCGAAGGCAGACTATAGTAACATTATTTTTTCTAGCCAGATGTATTATTTCAATATTTCTAGTAGCAGTACCATCTAAAGCGGGGTATCCACGATCATTCCCGCATGGCATACATGATGTATGACATACAAGTAATGACGTGTACAGTATTGTATGACACACAGTTATGACAAACCAAATCAAATTATGAAGAGAATCAAAACGTGTTTGATTTCGTTTGACGCGCATGTCAAACAATGCGTGTATGATCATACAAGTTTGATCGTGTATTGACGTATAGGTTGCTACTTCTCATTCTGAAACTGTTCTCCGTATCGCTAACATGACAGAAAATCCAAATATTTTACGTGAATTTATTGACACGTTTCGCGAAATGTCTTCACTGTGGAAGGTAAAAAGTGAAGATTATAAAAATAAAACATTAAAAAAAGGTTGTTACAAACGTTTCACCGTGATCTTAAAAGCAACTGATCACAATGTTAGTATCGCGAACACGAAAAGAAAAATCAACTAATTCAGATCAGCGTACAGATGTGAGTTTAACAATGTGCAAGCCAGTAAGAAATCGGTAGCTGGATCGGACGAAATATACATTCCAACACTGGTATTTCAACGACCTTGAATTTCTTCGCGACCAGGAAGTCAGTAGGTGGAACTTCAACAACGATAAGATGAATCAGATGGTGAAGATGGGAACAAAGACAATTCTATTCTTGTAAGTAGACTTCTTTAATTTACTTGTTATTAATTTTTTTCTCCATTTTATTGGATTGCTTGTTAAGATTTGAAGTATGTGCCTCTAATGTTATGTATGTATGGTAAGTTACCTACAATAATTGGACAACTTGAGCAGTCAGATAGAGAAGTAGTTTAAGTAGTAGTTGTAAGAAAGCTGTCATGTTGTTTGTATATAAAATGCATTGTTAAATATATTAATCATATATAATTCTGCTGTGTTCTTCCACAAAAT
>WYDF02297050.1:0-15835 GCA_009867245.2 Adranes taylori | reverse complement strand
CATAATCATATCACTCACCTTTCCCTCGAATCCACTCCACTCTTTGTTAACATGTACGGTCACCACTAACATCCTTTTTTCATTAAATCCAATCACTCTTCCATAAGCTCCTTCCCATACACAACCTTCTACTGTCCATTCTTTTATTCCTACCCTCACCCCAGTCACAATCTCCCCACAGGCTGTCCACCTTTTACTGTTTCTACTGGCGCCCTGTATTTTTCATATAAATCTATCAGGCAACATTCTCTTCACCTCGTCCCACTTATCTTCTTCAACCCACGTCTCCACGAGCCCCACTACATCCAATGACTCCTAATACCTCATTAATTCTCTCTTCCCCGGTTTCTTTTTCAGAGGGAAAAATTTCCTATTTTCCCCTCTTCCCGCATCTCTTACTTATAGCTCCTATTACTACCACTATTAATTCCACTTATTTCTCTTATCACTTTTGCCGCATACTTTTTAACTCCACTTCCCTCGATGATCATTTCATCACTCCGCTCTACATTTATTCGGGTCTCTCTTCCTTCTTTCCTCATATTTTCTACATCCTCTCCACTCCATATTCCTTACCTTTCGCCTTTTTCACACTCTTCACTTTCACTCTCACCTCCCCAACTTCCTATCTTCCTTCCGTTACCCGTACATACACGTACATACCTCCTCTATGGCCTTACCTAGTCCCCTTATAAAGGATTTTGTCCTAAACTCCTCTTCAACAATCCCAAGTCTAACTTTCTTCTCCAACAAAATTTTGCACAACTTTTCTCTTCATCACCACAGCCCCTACCAATCCATCTTAGTTTTTCTGTTTGTGACCTACTTCTCCATTTTTACTGTTACTTCCTTCTTCCCGACCAATTCTAACCCTTATAATTTCTCCTTTTTCTTCACTCCAAACCCTCCAAAAACAATTTTGAATATAATAAGTGCAATCTTTGCGAAAAATTAGGAAGCAACAATGAAATGTGGTATCGCTGTACCACATGCTGGTTGTCGTCTGATGCCATGTGCTTTGGATGGAATTCTCCAGATGGATACATCTGTGATTTATGTAACTAAAATTACTTCATGAAGATGTTTAATGATGTGATTGTAGGCTTTGTTTGAGTTGTTTAAGGTTGATCTCTTGTTTGTTAATAAACATGGGTTCTCAATTGGATCTAAAATGTGGACCTCAAAAATGGATTTTAATTGTTATATTTAAAAAAAACAGGTTTGAGTGTCATTACCCCTCTGCATGAGCGGTTTACTCATATTTTTTCAAACTGGTAATATAAACTAAAATTTAAAAAAAAAAAAGGCTTCGTTTTTCCCTTAACGGCATTCCTCCGTCTTCCCATATTCTGAAAATGGAATATTGCGTCCTTTTAGATTAACAACTTCATTAAGTAATATACTTAATTCATTCTCTGGTAATATTCTAATCGTTTATTCATATAAGATGATGCACATACATCTTGAAATCAAATCAAACAGATTAAAAAAATGAAAGTTACGTAAACCGCACGTTATAGACAAATCACAATTTAAAATCATTTAGGACGCACCTTGAAAATCTAGGTATGTATAATAACTCAAAATATGGGTACAGCACAGCCAAAAGGAGAACATTGACCGACAGCATAATTAAACCAGCTGAATTGTTTTACGTTGTACATATGCGCACTGAACAGACCTCTCTCGTGCTGTGGAATTTATTTTTGCGCGTTCTACGTAATCAATTCGAAAGGCATTTCTATTGAATAATTGTGCGAACCGATTCGGCAAAAACTAATCGCAAAATGCAAATTCAATTTACATAGAATCGATGCATCTAAATGTATCGCATGTAATTGGAATATGAGTGTAATAAAGTCATCGCTTCGATTGTCTTTGCGATACGATGCGACGGTGGGTTCCAAGGATGCTGCAAGTATTACTACGGTCCACTCCTGATAGAAATCAGCTGGTTTTATATGCCGAGAATGTCAAAGAGTGTAGAAAGATGAGTTCACATCTACATTCTACATGAAATAGAAAAGAATCGCTACATGGTTTAATGTTTCATGTATTCCATCATTTTGTTTAAACCGAAATAAGTTGAATGTATTTAGAACGCATTTTCACAAACAATTTTCAGTTTTGCCCTTTTTTAATGTGATCATATGTAAGCGTTTACCGCGTAATGCAAGCATTTGAAACCCACTGTACACGGATTGATAGTGTATGCGATTTATACGCGTTTTCAAAGAAATTATAAAATTTCCGTTGCATAGTCTTTTTTAAACATACTACAAACAAACTTGAAACAAGTGAAGCACCAGTTACGGCAAACGTATTTATATGTTTTAACATATGATCACTACTCGTCGGCATCATTTGTTATTTGCATGCTATAAAACACGGACGTGTTTTTATTTATACTACATTCGTTCTCATCTTTTGTTTATTAAATTACTATCGTACTAGGTAAGTGTTTATAAGATAATTTAGATAAATATGATTTATTACTATAGTTCGTAACGAAAGGGTTAATCATTAAAATTGAATTAATAATTTTATTTAATTTAAATAATATTTTATTATTGCAGATAAAATGAGCGAAAAAATTAAAAAAAGGCGAATAAATACATTTAACACGTTGACTGCCAACTACGAGTTAACATATGTAAGAGTTTACCGCGTACTGCAAGCGTTTGAAACCCACTGTACGCGATTTATAAGCGTTTTCAAAGAAATTATAAAATTTCCGTTGCATAGTCTTTTTTAAACATACAAACAAACTTGAAACAAGTGACGCACCAGTTACGGCAAACGTATTTATATGTTTTAACATGTGATCACCACTCGTAGATCACTCGGATCCTCAGCATCATTTGTTATTTGCATGCTATAAATCACGGACCTGTTTTTATTTATACTACATTCGTTCTCATCTTTTGTTTATTAAATTACTATAGGTAAGTGTTTATAACATAATTTAGATAAATATGATTTATTACTATAGTTCGTAACGAAAGGGTTAATAATTAATAATTTTATTAAATTTAAATAATATTTTATTGTTGCAGATAAAATGAGCGGACAAATTAAAAAAAGGCGAATAAATACATTTAATGAGAAACTGAAGACTGAATTTCTATTCATCTTACAAATAAAACAGGAATTGGTGAAATACACTTTATGTTCCGCTCAATTTAATATTGGGAGTCGTGGTCAATCAGCTTTTGAGGACCACTGTAAAACTAGTAAGGATAAATCTGCCTTAGATGCGTCGTCACCATCCAAGAAAATGACGAAACTTTCTAAGAAGCTTGAGTTATCGCCAATCTGAAAAGTTGATGGCAATTGAAGAAGGAACGTTTGCATTCCACACAATTAAACATAATCACAGTTTCCGAAGCGCCGATTGCACCTCAAAACTGATCAAAAAGTTTTATAGGCAAACGTTTAGTTGTGCTCGAACAAAATGTTAAACAATTATTATCAATGTATTCAAAAACTTTTGCGATAATAATTTGGAAAATGTCCTGTCAAAAACCTCATATGTTACCACCTTGTTTTCCGATGCATTAAATCATAATGAAATCAAATTGTACCCAATTCTGATAAGATATTTTGATATCGAAGAGGGAGTCAAAATTCAATTATTGAATATAAAGTCAGTTACAAGTGAAACGGCGCTGTATTGTCCAAACATATTTTTAAATGTGTTAATGAAAAAAGTTTATTGGTCAATTTTTTATTTTTAAGAAAATATATAGATGGTCACCTTATCTTTTTATCTTTCAAATACCTAATAGCCCTCACACACGTAACGATCAATTGTCAGATCCATCTGACGATTGTATGTAGCACACACACGGTTCGATATATCAGTCGACGTCATGGATCTTGATAATGTTTTGTTGATATCGGCGGCTGTTTTGTTATGTAAAATTAAACGCCGAAAAAAGAGCATAGTTTGGATAAAAAATTGGTTAATGAAAAGAAAATAATTTTCCCACAACAATCTTTTGAACGAGTTGAAATTACATCCCAAAGACTAGCACAAATACTTCAGGATGATCGAAGAAACTTACGGAGAGTTGGCAAATAAAGTATTTCCAATGATATACAAAATTAATACTATCATGCGAGACCCAATTTTGCCTCATGAAAGGCCGACGGCTACTCTGTGCCTTTTGTCCACGGGTAGATCCTATGAAGACTTAAAATTTAGTACAGCTATTGCATCCCAAACTCTTGCAAAAATTATCCCTGAAACTTGCTAGGCGATACTAGCAGCTTTGAAGGAATACATCAAGATATGTTTTATAATAACTATATTTATATAATTATATTTTATTTAAAATACTTAAAATAGGTATACATTTATCAATTTCGAGCATTTTAAGGTTGGAAGTCAGTAATAAATTCCATCCGCCCTATTGAAGGCGATTGTACTGCACTTTGTAATTGCTGGAGTTGTAGTATTGGTACTGTCCCTCCAGTAGATTCGGAACTTTCCTGTACTGCACTTTGTAATTGCTGAAGTTATAGTACTAGTACTGTCTCTCTCACAGAAACGTTGCAATTCCTATGCAGGGTTCCCAATTCTGCCTCAAGAGCTGGGCATTAGGTAATTCACGCATTTTGACAGCTACATTTTTTCCAAACACGTCGAACTGATCATCGCATTTTGACTCGTTCAGCTTTTATTTATCATTGAAAGAGTTGTTTCAATAATGCTACACTACTTTTTTCTTATAAATGAATTTGGTAGATTAAATGAAGGATCCGAATCATTATTAGTTGAGGAGGGTGGCGAATTTAGCTCAATGTTATCAGTGTTTGCTGATGAACAAATTCCGGTGACACTAGTGTCTGTAAAGATTCGGAACGTTCCTGAAAAAATAAAATTTTATGTTAACTTTAAAATTAAAATTACACACAATTAAAGTGTATGTTTTGTTTCAGTTTCCTTCGAGCGAAGAAGAATGGAAGGAAATTGGCCTACTATTTGAATAAAAATGGAACTTTTCAAACTGTTTGGGCGCTGTGAATGGGTAACATGTTGCTATAACCCCCCTCCCTAACGAAAATTTCACAGCCAAGTGCTGTTGGCAATAGCTAATGCGAATTATGAGCTTCTTTATTTTCACTTCGGCACCAACGGGAGAGTCTCTGATGTCGACGTGATACGTAAGACAGACTTCAACAAATTGTTATTCACGGGGTCTCATAAATTACCGCCACCAAAAAGTGTCAAAGGGCATAAGCTACCCTTCGTAATTATAGGCGACGATGCATTTTGCCTAAGGTATGATTTTCTTAAACCTTATAGTGAGCTCAATAAAGAGAAACGGATTTTCAATTACCGCTTATCAAGAGACAGAAGAATCATAGAAAACGTTTTTGGAATCCTATCGAACAGTTTCCTAATATTTATAACTACAATCAATTTACATCTTGACAACATTGAATCAGTTATCCCTGCTTGTTGCGCATTGCATAATTTCCTACGACGGAAAAAAGTCCCACCACGTACACACCACTAGACTCTATGGATATGGCAAACTTTAAAAATGGTACTATTAACGAAGGATTACGGAGTAACATGACAGGACTCCAAGTAACACGTACTAGAACCTATCGAGAAGCACTGAAAGTGAGACAAACGTTTTTAATGTACTTCCATGGCGAAGGTAGCGTGCCATGGCAGGATTTATTTTTGTAAGATATTTTGTAAACATTGCTATTTGTACAAAAACGTTATTATAATTCTTTGACTTGAAATTGTTTAATTTACTTACCAAATCTATTGAGCTAGTTCTTCACGTGTTTCCTCCTCCTCCTGCAGAAATAAGAGGTGGCGAAAGTAACAAAGTTTTGGCTCGTAAGCATCCTCACTTTCTATACCAGATTTCATTTCATTAACTTTCTTACTTCCTAAATACAGTTCTCAAGTTATTAATGTTTGCCTTCAGCTTTGAAAGGGTGATGCTATTGCCAAATTTCTTGCAAAAACGAAGAAGTATATTATACGCTTCATCGCTCTTTGTCCTATTTGAATAGTACTTGCTTTTAATTTTCCATAGCGATTCTTGCTCTTCAAACATCTTTATAAACTGTTCCAAATTGTCTCTGGACCACGTACACATTATTATCACTATTAAATAAACATATACTATGTATATATGAATAAGAACGTTCAAAATTTAACTTATTTTAATAAATTTTTAAATATTTTAATATAAAAATAAATTTAATCAAATCAATTCACTTTGAAAAGGGTATTGTTGAGGTTTATAACCTCCCTGAATATCGAATGATAACCACATACTGACATACACCATACAATCGATCGTTCGATCAATTAATCTGTGCAATGATTGTATGAAAATTTCTCTAGATCAAAATTGGATCTTCAGACCAACCAATGGAATCCGATAACGACATCCACGGAACGATTCATCGAACGATAGCAGATCGTAAGATAGATCTGACAATAGATCGTTACGTGTCTGAGGGCTATTAAAGAGCCTTTTTTATTGTGTGTTACCATTTGCTACCTTGGAAACCACAAAAAAGTGATTACTCGTGGAAAAATGGATTGTGGGTTTTGGAATACTAGAGAGGTTTTGGCAGGAAATTGGTTTAAATTGATACTGCCCATGCGACATGTCCAATACAACCGGATATATAAGCACTTATTTGCTTTAAAGTACATCGTGCACGCACAATTTTTGTTGGATTTGGTTTATCTTGAAATATCCAAACAGTTGATTATTGCTTAGCTTCCGTCTCGTCCGAATATATTCACGATTTTTGTATTGTATTCGGATTGTCAATCCTCTTATACAATTCCTTGACAATCCTTAATTTTCTTGGGCATATCAGTCGACACAAGCCTTTTCTGCGCTGTTCAAATTATGCGGAATCAATCGGGAACAAATCTTTTTCAGACCTTGTTACAGTTTATGGCGCAATCGCAGCAGTATCGTGGTTTTTCTTTAATTAATCACCATACTGCCTTTTATTGCTTTTGTGCATACACATTTGCTCGTGTATTAGACTCTGTGAGAAATTTATTTCCTTTGTTACTCCTTTATATTACAAACTGTACTTCGATTGTTGTAGTTGTATCCTAGAGGTAAACAGAGGTAGATACGCAATAACAAAGAAATGCAGAATACTTATTAATGAACATATGTATGAGGGTTGCTGCTTTAATTTCGGGATAGACACAAACAAAATATTTAGAATTCGAAAAATGGCTTTATTGCTTTTTCCTATTTTCCCCTGACAATCTACGCACTCGAATAAACCAGTTGTTATAACATTTGGTCCACTCCGAAGATTGTACGCTCATCACGGCATTTTTAAACACTTCAACTACATTTTCTCGACTTGAAAAACACGCATTTAATTTTTTGGAAATATATAAAAGTCGTTTGGACTTAGATAAGGGCTGTATGGAGGATGATTAAGTAATTCCACCTTTTATGTTGGTAAATAAATAATCAATTGTTCGTTGCGATGAGTGGGAGTTGCTTCGTCCTGGTGCAGATTGACGCGACATCTTTCATTAGTTTTCTCATTCAGAGAAAACTTCTGGTAAGCAAATAGGTGTATACTAGCATTTATTGTTCTATGATTGTGTAGATGGATAGTAGTGACATGTTTAGTTTTTGATACATAACAACCAATCATTTTCTTCAAAACGCACCGACTTTGAGTAACTTTTGTTGGATTCGCTTCTTCTTGAAACACCCAAACAGTGGATTATTGTTTTGTTTCAGGTTCATAAGAATATATCCAACTTTCATCATCACTAACGATGCCGTAGACCAAACTTGAGTGTTTCTTTCCACCATTTGACTGGAGCCTGTTTTTGACATAGAGTTAAATTGTGCGGTGTCCATCGAGAACATATTTTTCTTACACCTAAATGATCATGCAAAATATGATAAATCTGTATCATATCAATGCCAAACAAGACTGCATTTCCCTATATGTCACATGAATATCGACCATTATCATTTCTCTTACAGCATCAATGTTTTATGCCGTTTTTGAGGTTGTTGATCAATCTTCACGAAATTCATCACTAATACTGCTCCGACCAAATTCAAATTCTTGATACCACCGAAACACAGTTGTTCGTGATGGTGCGTCACCAAAAGCAGTTTCAGATCATCTAAACACTCCTTTTCACTTTTCTGCAATCGAAAAAAAAAACAGAATTATTGCTCGAAAATAATCACGAATTAAATCCATATGTTCTAATCGTCACTTTAAAATTAAATTCTCTTGTTTGTTCTATGCTTATTTATAGTCTGCCTATTTTGGCTTCTTACCGACTATATGGTTTAACGTCGAGCCTCTGCCATCGACGCTGCTAGGTAGGGTATCAGATAATTTCGTCTTTACCAAATCTTTATTGATTAACTCGTAAAGATATCTTTATATTTACCTTCCTCCTATAATTACCGACCTCGTTTCGTGTGTTGCCTAGTTGCAATCAACAACGCAAACCATTGTCTACGCTGGGGATCGAAGCCGGGACTCTACGGTGGAAGTCATGCATCTTATCCACATCGCTACGGCGTCGACAATTAAATTCTGCTCATTATATTTAACAAATGTCAGATTTTACAAATGCTCATGCGCCAAACATCAAATTGTTGTCATATCCCTAAATTAAAGGAGAAACCCTCGTATAATACTTGGTGATACTATTCGCGATTTTAACTGACTGCTGATTATTGGAGGTATTTACATTCCAAAGATTTTAAGATGTTCCATTCCATACTCCATTTGAAAAAAATGTAAATAAAAATTTTGCGAGTTAAGTGAACTTGTTCGATATTGATAGTAATAATTATTCTCCAGGCTTGATACTGATGTAGAATGAATGAAACGTCTCTTGTGAATTGATGAAGAATTAGATAGTTTCTCAAAACGTCGAACTTGCTCTGAAAATGGATAGGTGGCATATGGTCGACAAGTTAGTTTATGCTGTTGAAGGTTTGTCATTCGTTGGCTGTATTGTTAGAATCGAATTGAAAGGCGGTTGAAGAGGTAAGATATGCTTTTCTCTAATTCTCTGTGTGGTCGGTGTTACGATGAGTGCACGCGAAGATTTAAGACGATCTTCTTCTTCTTCTTGATATTTCTTTGGGCTTCTTTCCCCTATGGTATAAGACAACCACTGACACTCTTCAGTTAACAGGTCGCTATTCTGGACCTATGTTCTACGATATGGTCTATTCCCATTATCCGTGAACACACACATTCTGCCTTCAAATTATTACTCTTAACTAGTTTTTCTTTAAAGCCGTAACCTCCTTAGTTAATCAATTTTTATTACTCATTTAGGTTATTTATTTTTGTTTTATTATATTATAAGCAATATCACAGATTTTAAATTATTTATCACAGATTCCAAATTAGTTATCACATTAAAATAATTTCATTGTCCACATTTTTAACTAGTATTTTTGAACCACTTATTTTTGACACATTCACACAATGTAGTTCCAATTTCCATAGTATTCGCATACCCCCTATCTTATCCCGCTCCTAACAGTTTATCTAAAGGAAACGATTTCTACTTTACCCCGGAAGGTAATTGTGGCCGTTCACTTTCTTATTTGATTCTAATCTTCTTACATCTTGATATTTGATAAATTTTGCTATCTTCCTCCAAATAACGTCAGTATTCTTCAGTATGGCGAGGGCACTGATTGGTTCTCCAATTATATTCCCTAGGTCATTGTGGAATCTTCTAAGATAATACTGATTTAACTCTGATTTTACGAGCAGATGATTTATGTACACCTTTTCTCCACATAAGCATCTTTCACTATCAAGGACTCCGATTCGTTATAAATGAGCTTTGATGCTGATATTAGTATTTACTGGCGCGAGTCTATTGACTTGCGGGATATCTGTCCTGTAAGTATATTTGATCGAATTGCTGGCGTACCAGGGTTTACTCGATAGGTTTTCGCATACCACGTTAAAATACCATTATCCTTTCATTGTCGATAAGTACCTCCACTCCGACTTCCATTTTTCTACTATCCCCTCTTTATAAACCACAAGAGAATAACCCAACTGTCTCTTTATTTGATATATATTCTCGTATCCTCCCACCTCATTAGCCAAATTGTCTGCCATTTCGTTACCAATGATGTTCTGGTGCCTCTGGATATAGGCTAATGTTATATCCTTATTGTCTTCTGTAATGAGCTTCAAATTATTCCGGATTTCAAAATACAAATAGTCTTGTTCGCATTGATTTCATTTCAACCAAGGATAACCAGCGAGCTTTTGGAGTCATTGAATACAATACTAGATTGAATATTTTTGGCCAAAACAATCTCGGTTGCCATAAATATTGCCACAACTGTACAGATCATTATATCTGGATTGAGTTTCAGTGCTACTCTGTGTCTGAGTTCCGGGATCCATACTTCTATTCCCATCGATTATAACGATGAATAATCAGTTACTTACATGATTATGACGACTTGTGCTTAATTGAAGACTTATCGAAGATTAGATTTTGTATTCATTATTTATACGCCCATAGCGCGATATCCTTGCGTCAGATCCAAATTCCACTTGGACTTGGGTAATTGAAACTAATTGTTTAAACAGCCCGAGGCCCTCGCGTCATATTCGAAGTATTAGCTCAAAATGCGCATCAACCCTTGGTAGGCCTTTTATATTGTTTGGAGGGATAGGAAGTCTTCCGACCGAATTAAGAATCATAATGTATTTTCAGACAAACGTACGTGATTTGTTTAACGGAAGGATGTCGGTTAGACCGTAAAACCGACATCGTACCGGTTTTACCTCATTAAATATAGTAATAAAAAAATTGTTGATATAGACAAGCATATATACCAGTCCACGTGAACTCTTTTAAAGGGGTGACCATCTCAACGCCGATTGGTGAAGTCGATGCGCAGGGCTTCTTCTATTGCCTCCCTTAACATGGTTTTTTTGTGTTCTTTCATTCCACTGGTATAATTGGCTGTATCCCATGTCTACCTCCCATAAAAAAGTAGTAAATTTCTAATTACTTTGGATTATTTTATTGATAATTAATTAATTGAATACTTTAATTTGATTGAAGTATTCAATTTATTATGGTGAATTGATTTAAACATTTACCAGCCTGTAGCAATCTAAAGGTAAATGTTAACTACCTACGTGATATAAGTTCATAACTGTTCGGGCAGAAAGAAAGCGTAATGTAACGCCCAAGTTATATCGTCCATTAAAATGCGTCTACAGCAGCCGTAGTTTAGTATGGCCGGTGAGAGAGATCTTTGGTGCACACAGTATGGGTTAGTGCAAGACAGAGAAAGTATTCGGAATAAAGCAATGCAAATGTTTTCTTATAATTTTGCATTGCAAGCAGCAAGAGCCGTACTAATAATTTTACCGTTTTGCGATGTTTAACGCTTGGAAAATTTTAAGAGAGTGCTCGTAATAATCATGGTACACTAAGAATTGCTACGCACCTTGAAGGCGGGACGTATCACCCGCCATGCTAGAATACGAGACCTGTACACTACTCTTCAGAACTACTTACTTAAACCGTACCGATGGCGGAGATGAGACCGGTGAGATAGATAGTTTCTGTATAAAGTATAGGTCAGTGTAAGACAGAGAAAGTATTTCAATCGCCGTCTATGCCTTGATCTGTATGTAATTTATATTGTCCCTTTTTTTGCTTTTTGTAAATGGTTTAGTATTTCAAGTACTATCAGTGTGAAAGGCAGTACATAAAGCGTGAATGAACCGAATTGAGAGTCATGATCTTGTTTGAGATATATATTAAATGCATTATTTGGTTTTAAATGTTATTAAAAATTCTAATGTTATGTAAACGCGACTTAGATACGGCTCCATTCCATTTTCCTATCTGTGCAGTTGTATTTTTGCATATACAAGCAGGAGTAGCGCACTCGATGTAATGTATTGAGATTTATTAGCGTATTATGCTGAAGGCTGACTTTTAACACCAAAACAATACTCAGCAGCTGTGCAACTCACGTCGAATTAAGATTCGTACAGAGTTGAGCTCATGGTTGACTGATTATTTATTTTGCATTTTTAGTCATACTACGACACAACTTAAAATTTCCTGGCGACAAAAGTTACCATACTACTTAAGCTTAATGATGATTTATTTTACCTTTCTTATAAGACTTCCATATATTATTATTTAATATATATATATATATATATATATATATATATATATCGCAACAAAGCCTTATCACTGTCGAATTTTCATGCACCATTTTTCACTTATTATCTTTCTTGGCTTTTTTTCTTCGTGTTAAACACTTTTAACTATTTTTCACACCTGACACCATATTTTATGTTGTTTCTAGAGGATGGAGGAGCGTTATTTCTTAAATAAAACACACCCGGTTTTTATCCGACTTATTTATTCGTCGCTCTTTTTGACAGTCCAATCATTAATTTGTTTATGCAAACATAAGGTTCCGTTCATACATACGATTCAGTTCACCATACAATACCATTCTGGTACTCCTGCTAGCTACACGTGCAGCACAAATCATAGCATGACAGATGGGCGAATTATTTGTATTAAATGTAATTAGAGATAAATTTTGACCAGTCCTGGCATTTCATGAGGATAGAGAGAAATTTTGAGGTCAATTTGAAACTCTAAAGATCCGCTACTGTATGAGTTAAAAAAAAGAAAATCTAAATCAAGATTTAATTTTTTTTAATTCTGTAAGTCTATAGCCGCCTTTTAACTGATAGCAGGCAAGTAAACCAAACGATAGCAACAATGGCGTAGCCAAAGCAGTTTTGCCATTCGCTTTCGCCAAGCGCTGCTCTTTCTATGTTGTTTTCTCTCTTCCACATTACAGATGCAATAAGAAAACTACCTCGCATACAAAGCAAAATGCGAGAGTTGAGTTGAACAGCAGTTGGCAGAGTTTATGGATATCGCGTTATCGTCGCGTCGTCGTTCATATATACAGATACATGAGCTTATACGACGTCAACTAAACTGACCGACTTGTTGCGTTCAACAGGTCCGTTTGTGGATCGTGCCGCGCGCGGCGGCGGCATTTCCTCCTATCATAAAATATTCGGCATGCAGCCGGTGATATTATCGTCGTTGTTCGCCGTCGAAAATAAACGCGCCGCGTTAAACAAAACAGCAATATTATTATCGCCGAAAAAGCGATACAATGAATAAAAGGCGAACGACGCGCCAAATTCGACGAGGACAACAGCGGCGTATGTCGATTGTTTTCAACAGCGCGCAACAAAGCAAAACAAATGCCATATCGGACTACGTCGTTGGCGGCGCGTCAAAACGCGATGTCTGTGATGACAGCAGCGGCATCGCGAAAACAAAATCAACAAAGACAGTATTACCAACAACAACAACAAATTTATCAACCTAATATTATAGTCGATCCATTAGCGGCTTGTTTGGACGCTAACGGCACTTACATATGTACAGCATTTAATCCCAGATGTTACATCATACAGAAAGTAAGTTCTGCTCTAACCATATGTTATCTTAACCTTTCACAATTATTTTTGAATTTACCGCTAACTGAAGAATTATTTGTCTATCGCACCTATTTGTGCGTATTAATCATTTTATCCACGATAATATAACGCATCTGCTACGAGTTGTCAATGGAAACGTTTCGTGTTTGCTTATTGTTTTCAAATCGTCAATTTAGAAATTGTTTTTGCGCTGCTGAACGTCCATGTTGCGTGGATCGATAGATACATTACGTTGTTGTAGATAGGTTTTTCATTGGTGTTTTCATTTATTTACGCATCTCTTGAATGTGAGATTGCGCCGCCTAGCGCAACACGTGGATTTTATTTATCCTATCAATTTTGTTTTGGCGTCAGAATAACCATTGATCTAATATGTACTTTAATATTTGTTTTTCTCCATATCATTTATTAATTCTATATGTTTATAGAATATAAAAGTAATGTAAATACTTATAATTAATAATAGTCTAAATATTATGCTATTCATTTCCACAAATTATGTTCCGGTCTGTCATAAAAATTACAATAACTTTTCATTTTGTTTATCATTAGTGGGCCGGAATAGAACGCATAGTAAAAGACGTATGTTCTTGTTCAATTTTCTCAGTCCTCCTTATTTTAGTACATTTTCATTGATGATTTATTAGATTTTTTAATTTACGTAATTTTTATACGTCTCTAAAAAACAAATAACAACTTTTCCATAAATTGTAATTGTAAATCTTTTGCTCAACTAACTTTTTATTAAAATTAATCGAACAAATTATATTATATTAATTACAAAATATGTAGCAGAAACGAAATTCAAAATGCCATGAGTTCTTGAGTAAAAGGTACATGAGCAACAACGGAAAGATTGGGATTTTCAGGGAAGCGATCTAAAGTTTAAATTGATGTTTGTAACATTATTTTAGCTTTAGCTTCAGTAATTACTCCGTCTTTTTCTTGCTTATACAATCGTTTTGCTTTTGACTTTTTTGTGCATGTGTTTTATTTCTTTTAATTAAAATTTAACATATTTACTGCTTGTACTTGTTTATACAAAGTTTAAAGTTCAGTTTTTCGAAATGTAATTATTTAAATTGATAATAAACATAAAGATAACAAATATGTTTTTTGTTTAAAATTTTATGTTGCGAAACTTAAATTCTAATTCCTTTGGGAAGAAAAAAAATACTTGCTAATGGGAGTTGCATTCTTTATTTCTATTCTACGAAACATTTTGAATAAGTTACTTATGTAATAAACGTACCTGTCTTGAAAAGTAAGATCCAATTCTTTATCAGTTCAAGGCCATCAAAATTTTGAACAAGCATAAAAATTAATAGAAAGTCAAATATTTTAACCACATGTTGATCAAAGGTAACTTTTGTACTAAACAATAATCTACACTTCACTTAAATTACTAAATCATTTTGTTTATAACAATATTCTTTTTGCATAGAAAGAATCTGTACAAAACAGGGGTTAAGCTAGTTTAAAAAAACGGATGTTTAACATTCGGAGAAATATAACCGTGAAAGAATTACGCTCCCTTCAATGCCCTACCTTTAACGTTCCTATATAGTATACTTCCAGTATATCGCTATGCATCTTGGTTCGCCGTCTGATAATGGTACATTATTGATTAAATAAAAAAACAACAACAAAGTTTTGTCCATAGACCTATGTTCTTATTATTGATAAATAGAAACTCTCGTTATTTTTTGATGATACCTCGTATATAGATAGTGACTATAAAGTCAAAGGTAAAAAAAGCACATAAAATAACATACGTTATTATATAACATTATACTACATTATTTTGGTGTTAATTTGGTTAACCGCGTTTGCTTGTATTTCATAAAATTCGTAATTCATAAAAATATGCAGTAAAATAGTACTTATAATATTATAAAAAAAATGTGGACGTAAGACTTAATCCACTTTTTAAGTAATGTAATTTGCACTTAAATTTTAATAGTCTGTCTTTCATGAAAAAAAAATGGACATCAAGTCGTCTAATGTTAACAAACTTTAATAGAGCAATGTTTGCATGTAAAAAGCACAAACAAGCCATTAAAATGTTTTTCACAAACTCTTAAATGTTGCAAATATATGCGAGGTTTGGCTTTAGTTTTGCATAAAATGAAAAGAGGGCGCCACCTGTTAGTAATACAATAGGTTGCCAAATACACATCAGTTTTTGTTTAAACTAACCTCAAAGTTTCACTTAGATACGATCATTGGCTTATCCATAATTTTATATTAAATTTAAAATGGGCCGACATGAAACAAACGT
>WYDF02297039.1:0-13853 GCA_009867245.2 Adranes taylori | reverse complement strand
ATTAAACTCTCAATGTTTAATATGGTATTCATGAATGAATAAGCTCTCATATAAGCCCAAAAACCTAGTATGTAAAGTACGCGGTACGGTGATTATTCGTGAAGTTTGTATCAACGTATTTTAACGTAAAGATTTGATCAACAGGAAATTTCGTGTCCGTGGTGGTAATTATTCTAGCAATTTATTTTTGAAAAAATTAGAACCACATTTTTTGATAAGTCATTCATGAATAGATAACTGTTAAAAGCATTACATCCACATTATTCAGTGGAAAGTAGGCGGCATGGCGAAAGTCAACACGGAATAATACTAATTGTTATTTTGCTCGATAATGTAATTTTTATTTATTCTCAATTTTTTGATTTTTTTTATCACAACTTATTGTAAATGATATAAAGTTCATTTATACTTATTACATTTTACCACACCTTACTTTTACAGATACTCATAAGTTTGAATCAATAATGCCTTGTTTCACCTACTTCTCATCTAGGGTTTTGTAATACTGATAGCAACAAATTATAACCGTTAAAAATAATCAATCTTCAACAAAGTTAAAAGTACAATGATGAATGCATTCAAAAACTAATAATTCATAAGATTAATTTTCATTTCAAGCAAAACAGTGCCTTATATAATAGAGTAAAAGAAAACTTCCCCAGCAGATTTATGGGTTATGGGAAACCAATTGTGTTTCACTAACGAGGTAAAATATTTGGGAAGTGTGCTGGATAAATTGTTGCGCCTCGCTGCACATGTGAAGCATGCTGTGGAGAGAGCCAGTGAAGTGAGCTTTAGGATTTCCAGATTGATGTCAGATTTAAAACTCCTCTACAGTATAGAGTCCACGGCTCTCTACGCGACGCCAGCCTGGGTGGAAACACTAATTACGACAAGGACTGCAGGGCTGTTGGAAAGATTGCAACATTCAGGCCTTCTCGGCGTCACATGTACATATCGAACAGTGTCTTTTGACGTACTGCATGTCATTGCATGCATTGTGTCAATAAAATTCCTGGCTGCAGAAAGAGCAAGAACCAACACGCGAAGGACATCGCCCAGAAAAGAACGCTCTGAGTCATACCTGGTAAGCGGAATGGGATAGCAGTGTTAAAGGCCGATGGATGCATAGGCTCATACCTTGTGTCAGAACCTGACGCGAAACGCGGTAAACTCTACTATTACCTCACGCAGATACTAAGTCCGACTCTGGAAGCCGTGATAGCGTTGAGCACAATCTTTAGCTGTAAAGGTTAGACAAATGAAAGACAGGCCACGGAGGTTTTTCTGAGAGGCATACCTCCACCCTCACAGAATAACCAGCAGGATATGCGCTGATGACAATGTCTGGGAGGCATTAGCCAACCAGACTACAGTCATTCTCAGCCAGAAGGCCCTGAAAGGGTGCGAGTACGCTCAAGAACATGAATCCGACACTGACAGGCGGGCAAAAGATCTAGACCTTGAGTAGGTAGCGGGTGAGCCTTTTCTCAGATCAGGGAGAGGAGGAAGCAAGGTCTATGAAACTGGCAAGGCCTATATCAGGTGATTTTACTGAAGTCATGTAAAAACTGGCACCGGTAAGGTTCGACCCTGGTCCCCGAGAGTTTTTGCTAGCTCCCATATTTACTAACAGAAGTGAACGTACCACAAATAACCAACCACAGATTGACCATCTGGGTAGTCGATTTTTTTCTTTTCTAGTATTAATTACCTATTAAATTAAACAATACGATTGATATTTCTTCAATCAAAAAGAAGGGATTCGATCTCATTCCAGATATCAGAATATATCATGTCAGCACAATGTTGTTTTTTTCAAACTTATGAAAAACAAACTTCCTCAGCAATATATCTGCTGTTACATCAAATGAGACAAAAGTAAATCTATTATAATGTGAACCCCAAATAAAGTGGGGAAACATATATTATATGCTTAGATTACAACTCACCGATTATGTAAATATAATTCTTTATGAATAGTTGTAACATATCTACATTGAAAACATTCGAATACATGTGAAAATGTTACACCGCCCTCGGATGCTGTTGATTCAATATTGAAATAAATCTTCGCCAATTCATCGAACGACTCTTCAATGCGCGCGTTAAAACTTTCCGGTATTAATTCTTCGGCTGTTATACTTTTCACTATTGCTGCGTATCTGTAAAAAGAAAAGCATACTTTTTCCTACACATATGTTCAATCATTTTCTCCATCCGTCAGGGACTAACTAATATTCACGAGATTGTAAGTTTTTACAGCCTTACATGTTTACAACTTATTATCATTTTAAGTTTTTGCCTTCTAAGATAACACTATTTTCAGAAAATTATATATCAATTATTGCTAAAACATTCAGAGCCCAGAAATTGGGTAAGTAGTTTGTTTATAATGAAACAAAAACTTAATATAATGCTAGTGGCGACGAACTGATGCTCTAGTAATAACGCCGCAGTCTACGTCATTCCCTATAATTTCATCAAACACAGAAAAGGCTCGTAATAAATGGTATAAGGAACGTTCAAAGAAATTCACCGCAGAATTGCATAATTCGTATCATGTGACGAATCATACGAGCCGGAAATTAAATAACAATCAACAATTTAGATATGCTGATCAGATTAAATCAGATCACATCAGATCAAATCAGATGGATCAAATCACAGCGAATCGTATTTGTGGTTGTCCTAGAGATGTCGCAACCATTGCTCTGGAGGATCGAAAAATAGTTAATGCTGAGCTCTCATTGTACTTGACTTATAATATTCACTTGACTTATCGCTTAACCAACTTTTTGTTCACGAATGACATACAAAAAATGGATGGACAGCAATTTTCTTAAGAAGCTGGTGAAACCTTCAATACTCATAGTTTTCAGATACCACATTCATTGCGAAATACATGTTTCAAAAGTTGTATCAAACGCATGTAAAATTGTATAAAGCTTACCGCCGAATATTTTAAAAAGAAAGAAAAACGTCAGTTTAAGACTAAAACCACATTTTTTTATTATCTATCATATACGTATGTAATACGTATAGGTATATGAAAGATATAGGATTCATGCTCTCAGATTTTTTCTATTTTACCTTAGTGCGTCATTTACCGCAAAAAAATTCTAAAATTTTTTTTCTTCGATAAATTGCACCTTTTTTTCTTTCAAAAATTCAGTTTTCAAATTAGGAAGCTGAAATTTTATGCACATATGGTGTCTCGTATTTTGCGCCGAATAAAAAGTCCCATGCCTCTGTCTTGTACAGAACGCGACGTACCCACGTTTAAAAATTAAAAACAATGTTCAATATATTTCAGAAACGATAAAAGATAGGCCGTTCTAATAAACTTTATTTTATACGCTACCTAAAGCCCCTTCGATTTTATTATAATTTTTTTTTCTAAAATCACAACATATGTACACTTGGGATTCTTTTGACCTCGACAAAAATGTTTACTGCCCTAAATACTTCGGTTCATATGAAAGTTGGAAAAATGAGACTTGGGGAACATATATAAGACTAAGCCGGCTCAATGGTATCACTATGAATAACTGAATATGCTGAAACTATTTTGAGCAATTAAAATTTGTTCAAAAAACTTTGTATATGTTTTTAATATATTTTAATATCTTATAATTCTATTTTTTGATACCACACATGAGGGGTCTAACTCTTATCGTTTCAAAGATATGACCTTTAATAACTTATAACTTCTTAACTTGTCGCCATGGCCGACATTTAACAATCTTATATACATGTAAAGCCTAAATAATAGCATATAAACAAATATACAGGAAGAAATATTTTATGTTATATGAGACCTATTGCAATTGAATTGGTGAGAAGAAAAATGTACATATTCCAAAACAAATGCAAACTGCACTGAAATAGCCATTTTGTTCTTTATTCATGTACACACCGAATAAGTGGAAAAAGGAACATGTTTCTTAATTATAAGTGTATGATACAGCTGCCAGAAAGAAATAATGAGTTGAAAAAGGAACATATTCCTTTTCTCACTCAATGTAGCTCGTTTTCTGTTCATGCTCATCGCAGCGCTAGATTCGTTTCTTATAGTATAATGCTTTTAATATATTTTTAATAAGGGACTAGATTTTGCAACTACATTTAAAATGAAAAGTAACTAGATTTGTAACTAGATATTACCAGGGTCAATATAAAAATAATGTATAAGGACGATCAAAAAATTTAATATTATTTAACGCTAAATGTCACTAGATTTAAAATTAAAAGTAACTAGATTCGTAGCGATTTATACGTTACGCTAGTTTTATTCAGTTTACCCTAAACAACGATTGTCTAATGCAATTTAATCGACGAGTTAAAAGGTGACAGTCAAAACTAAAAGGTTCAACTTTTGTTTTAATCGAAATATAGTGACACGAATGACTTCCAGTATATGAAAGATGGGGTGGCGATCACGTTCACGAATTTTTACAAATTGCATTTATAATCACACTAAATACGCTCTAAAATTACAAAAAAATATAATGAGGTGTTACTTGACATTATCTACGAAATAATATATTTGGATGTTACAACTTAAAAATTTATTATTGTAATATAAAAATAACTTATTCTTATGAAATTGAAGTAAATCAGGAACCTTACATAATTTTTTTAAATATTTTTTTCATATGAAATTACTTTAAGCGAGATAAAAATAATAGTATGGGGTTTTTATGATATGAGTGGGAAAAGGGATATATTCCATAACGGTAATTATGGTATGAAAACAAAAAAAAAATTTGAAACATATCATAGTCTATCCTAATTACTTAAAGGTATAAATCAACAATACAATATGTTTTTGTAGAATAATTTATTTAGCAGGGAATTCGTTTTTTTTTTATTCACCAAATATATACTGCTGAGGAATATGTACCTTTTTCTTCTCACCAATTCAATTGAATAAAAACTGTTATCAGTGGCGGATGTACATTATAATTTTGGGAGGGGTTCAAAATGATCATTTTGCAGACATTCGGTTTTAAAGCTAGGAGCCTGAAATTTGGCTCGTATATTACAACTTGTATTACGCGTCGAATGAAATTAATGTCGCCAGCAACATTTTTTTCTAAACCTTCGATTTAACATATATACAGGTGTCCTTTCTTTTGTCAACTTTGCGATCCATTTTCTCGAAAACGGCTATTCTACTACATTAAATATCTCTGTTCCTATGAAAGTTGAAAAAATAAAACTTGGAGAACATGTGTAAGACCAAGGAACCTCAATTTTGTGCAAAGCGGACACGGAGAAAAAGTACCTCAATAGCGGCAGCCCGGCAAAAGTAAGTCGAAAGCTGCTCCAGGCCGCGCCAAAGCGGACAGCAGAGCTGTCCTCGCTGCGGGCAAATACGGGGAATAAGTGAGTCAAGAGCGGACGCAGACCGCGACGCCGTAGGCAAATATGGGGACCGGGGATTCATGGGTAGGCGATTATAGGTTAGACTAATTTTGTGTAGTGTACCTTAAACAACTATTTTGCTAATTGGATTCAATAGACGTGTTATAAGGTGAAAGTCAAAACTAAATAAGTCACCTTTTGTTTTATGCAAGATATAACAAAACATAGGACTTCCAGCATATGAAAATTAGGGTGGCTATCCCGTGCACGAATTATTTTTATCACAAAGGTTAATAAATTTATGTAAAGTAATTCAATGGTTACGTCAGTAAATTAATTGTTATGATCAATTCTACAATAAGTACTTGACATAAAATTGAAATTTACCTATGTTCAGCAATGGCATGCAATCCTAATTGCTTTCCATTAACAGCAATCCGTCGTGCATGATTACAATATAGACATCCTGCTACAGTTGCTGCAAGACATTTGCGTAGTAGTTGTTGCACATCCATTTTATCCAAAGGCGTATCGAGATCTAGTTCAATGACGGGAACATCAGAATCGGCAATAGGAATATCAATTAGAGAAGAAGACTTAGTATCAGTTTTATGGGATTCTTCGATCATTCCATATTCTTCTTCTTCTTCATCATCGAGGATAGGTTCATCCTCGTCCTCTTCTTCTATTACCGATTTTAATGGTTCAATTCGATCAAGATTTTCATCATCCTAAAATAAATTTTACATGATAAGAAAGGCATAGCAGTACAAGAGTCAATATGAACCAAAATACAAATTTCGTTAATTGGCATACTTGATTCTCGAGTTCCATATCACTTCCTTCCTTTTCCAAACGCATTGTAAGCTTGTCGCTATCATCACTATGTTCGTCATCATCTTCCGCAAATGGATCATAGGCAGTAATACGTTGCAATTTTAATGTGACCTTTGGCACTTTTCGAGTTTCTTGCACTGTTTCTTGAGTTATATGTGTAAGATTCTCATTTATTTCTTCTTCTTCATCATCTACTTATAACATTATTGGAGTAAAACAAAAAACAAATGATATATACATTGCTTTAATCACTATGCTGCATAGTATAACTACATAATATATAAGAAAATTAATTCTAATAACTTTGTTCAAAAGGTATCGAATTTATCTATCGGACCTATATTATTAAGCAATGTGCTTTCTTTAACCCATTAATGCTCTTGAATTAAATGGAAGAATATTTACTTCCTGATAGAACAATTGTTTTATATTGCTACTCCTTTAGCCCAAACTATTAATTCTTGAGAAAACCCCAGGGTCAGTATAAATGTTGTGGATTACCGTATAAAGAGGGTTGATTTTCAGTATGAAATCAGCTTAAGATGACTAACGAATTTCAGGCATATCGACCAACAGCAGCCGATAGATTATTTGCATAAAGCCAATTAACAAAGTGAGTAACAATAGTCAGAATGAATTACAAAACAAACTAAAAAAGCGACATTATGTACAACAATCTAATTATGGTGTGAACATGATTAATTTGAGTGGTCTCTTTTTTTCCTTGAGAGTTTGTATAACGTAGTGCTTTACAGATATTGCTTCGATTTATTTTAGGAAAATTTAAAAAAGTTGTTATTATGCAATTGGTCTAATTGCTCGATAAGAAAAATTATATTTAATATTGTGTTTAAATATTCCTCAACATTCGAAAAGATTTAGAAAAATAAGTTTTTTTGTGGTTTTGACGTTCACATTTCGACTCGACCAGAGTATAAAGTTATATGCTACGAGCTTACGAGCGGTTCAACAGACAGAGGGGTTTCGGCTGGGCCAAATTCTGGAAACTCAAAAACGCTCGGCTCACTCTGTCATTATAATTTTAGTCCATAGAATATAAAATATTTTATTCAAACTTTCTTACATGATTTGAAGAAAGAAACAACAATACATTAGGATTTCCATGATTTCAACATTTCGTTGTATGCACAAGATTATAATAATTTACAATTTAATTATTATTTACATTATAACTTTATACTTTTAGCACTTTGCAGTTTTTCATGAGATTCCAAATAAAATGGACTAAGCCAAGATTTGCATTATATTGGGCCAGGGAGGGCGGGTTATTACTACAACCTACTGTTACTCGTAAAGCGATTTGGTTACAAAAATTAACATTTTCTTAAATTCTACGTCTTAGCGTAGTATAAAAGGCAATATTTAGATCAATAAAGTAAGAAATGACTTGATGATAGTATGTTCTATGAGTTTTATGAGAAACTTTGAGTTTATGTTATGTTTTATGTTTAGGTTTTAAGTTGTTTTAGTGTAAATTACTTTTAATTTTAGATTAAAATTTTTAATATGTATACATATCTTATTATTTTTATTAGTATTAGATAAAAGGACAAGAATTTTATTTATATTTATGTTACTCTTGTCAAATTCTAATAAATACATATATACATAATAGAAAATTTAAACTCACCGGCATTATTATTTTCATTACTGACTACTTCATTTTGTTGGTTTAATTTATTCGTTTCCTGTGCAGAATTATCTATTGTAGAACTATCCTGATTTAGAGATCCTAACATATTACTCACGACACTTGATACAGTTTCCAACACATTTCGATCTGTAGCAAATTTTTCAAAATCATTCTGATCCACAATCGCTTTACTAAATTTCTCACTAGATTTATCACTGGCTGTTTCACTTATCATATTGCTATTAGTTTTTGGGCACAAGCTTTCTTCTTCTTCCATTTTTATTAGATCCGTTTTATCATTTATTTTTGCATTGTTTACACTACATATATGCTGATAGAAATTATCTTTCTCATTAAAAACTAACTGACATTCACAGCAGGTTAAATAACATGGCTCCTTATAAGTATTCAGAAATTCCTGAATAGTATTGAAACTATCAGCACGACACTTATGTTTCGATATTAAATGCAAAGAAAGTTTATCAGCATTTTGAAACATACCCAAGCAGTACAAACATATAAAACGTTTATGCGTTTCTTGCATATGCAAAAATAAATTCCAATCTTCATAATATACACCACATGCGGAACATAAAAACACTTTTTTATTTGTTTTATTTGCACTGATTTGATTACTACACTGAGAAAGATGCTCATTAAACAATTGAAAAGTCTTAAACCCTGTTATACTGCACTTGGAACACTTAAACTGCACTTTTGGTGATATTCCTAAATAAGACCGACCCTTTAATTTATGTTTGTTATTCTTGCCTTTCGATTTCTTATTTTTTGCAGCCTTTTTCTTTGGTAAGACAACATTATCCAATTGATAATCTTGATTTATACCCTTATATAAATTGGAAAGTTCGAATATTGATTCAGAAAAATACGGATTTGAATGTGTAAATTCTTCCTTGCTTACATGTTTTGGAGATTTTTTATCATCTATTACTAGAGCATCATTATCTGAACATTCAGCTTCACCAACAGATTTTAATTCATCATTTATTTTGCCATTTACTTTATGCGAAGTGTTCTTCTTATCTTCATTAGGAAAAGTAGCCATATCTGCCTCAATTCCATAGGTTATCTTTGGCACAGAGGTACCCGATGACATAATGCCATCGGTACCATCTTCCATAACGAATTCACTACCATATGATGAAAATTTCTTGAAATTCTGCAAGGAATTATATTTTATTGAACAAAACAATAAGTTTAAATCAGTTTGGAGAAGCAATTTTAATGTAACTCACTTAATTCTTATTTTTATGTAATAACAATCTGTCATGCTTTGAAAGACTCACTAGTTATAAAAATTCACATACATAATTAACAAATACTACACAATGCTCTAAACAACGCTCCAATTGTTAACTTTTATTACGCTTTAAAATAGTATATAACCCGATGAAAATCACAAATTCATTATTACCTTTGTTTCTACTTAATTCAGAATTTCAGTTTTGATCAGCAAATCGTCGTTGTCAGTATAAAGCTTTGAAAATCATGAATCTGTAGTTAAGGTTATTAAAATGGCGTATCGTTTGGGTCAACTGCTTACGATAAGCTGCTGGGTTAGAATGGGGCTCGATCATAACTATAAACAAAGGAGTTGCTAATTGCTTGCGTAAAAGCATTCTAAAGAGCATAATAAAACCAATTAAGCTTATTAACTATCATGAATAATTATATCCTACACAGATAATTTTTAAGTTATTTAAACGTACATTGAATCCTTTATTGCGCATTATAAAACGACGCCATTTCGCATTTCATCATGCAGTCGCCATTTTTTCAATGATTTTTAGTGGCGCCCTCATTCAAAAGTTTGAAAATGTAATTGAATATTATTTATTTCTGTAAACAAATATGATATTTATTATAATCAGGATATATAAGTATATCATAAATAAACGAGTAAAATAAAAATTATAAAGGCAACTGATAAATTACAATAATAAAATATTCCCATTTACTTCCCGCCTACTAAAAGCTGTCAAAATCTTCCAATCAAATTCTAAGAATGTATGGTTAATAGAGATGTGCAAATTTAAAATATACAGTTTTAATTCAAATGAAAATTTTGCTATGACGAATCCTAATTTTGTCAGAAGTGAGAACAAAAAATGGAAATTTTTAAATACAAAATATTTTTAACTAATAAAAATATGTATAATATTTAAATAATATTAATAAAGAAACATTTTAATAATATAATATTTTTAAATACTGAATGAGAAGTACATTATACTCAGCTGTAAATTCGCAATGAGTATATTGAAGAGGAAAATAAGGTTTTGATAATAAGAGTATATGTCATGGCCAACTATATTAAAAGGTGACAACGACTCAGGATTAGATTACGTACAACTCTACGATAGATGACGCTACTATAATTTAACTTACAGCAACGCAAACTTGTAGCATTCCCGAATTTGTAACAAATTTGAAGTTGTAACATGGAGCCTCCAAATAAATATATTGCAGATCAGATAACTTTGGTTGAGGTAATTAAAATTCTAGTATCTTTAAATTTATTGTAATAAATAATATTTCGCAGACGATTATAGTAACTTATTTTTTAGATTAAAGAAACACTAGTAACACAACACAGTTATATTAAAAACATGTCCGCATATGCAACTCAATTTCAAAAAGCTTACGAAAATAATTTAGAAAATTTCAAAAATTTGCAAGAGCAAACAAAAAAATTATCAGATTCAACATCTAGTTCACATAGAATTACTTCCTTGTATAATGATTTAAAAGGTAAGTACCTATATATGTATTGTATATAATTGAAAACATTTAAATTCAGTATAAAAGATAAAATAAAAGAAAATTAGTAATAAAGAGTTGTCAATAAAATAATTTGAATTTCTTATTTTAACTATATGCAACCGGACGAAATTGAAAACAAATATGTAGATTACACACCATTCAATATTTGTACGAGTATACCATATTCATTCTTTTTACGCTTAACCCATTAAGTACTGAATGTTTTATTTTTAGAAATGTGGCCTTATAATATGTTTTTATACTTAAATTAGCATTAAAAATATGATTTGAGTAAAAACTTGATTCTTTATTTAGATACTTTTAAGATGGGTTTCGTTTCAATAGAGAACGCAAGTACTTTAACCTTTCAGGACTGGAACCCGGTCTCACAGACCGTCTATGATTTTATAAGTTATATTTATTAAAACTAGACGTCACTACATACTGCGAATTTTAATACCTTTATGTTAGATTATGTACAGCATTAGTACCAGATGATACGTCGAACAGTGAGTGCGTGCGTGCGCCCTGGAGAAAATAATTCGGTCTCGTACACCGACGCCAGTAGCTGTGTTTCTTAAATTGTGTAAACCAAATTTTTTTAAGGAAATGATTTTTATTTATTTGAAGGTGTCTTTAGTTTTTATTTGCATAGTCATGACTGATAATTATGAGAACGAACAAGATCGGTTATTAAAATTGTGGGAAGAAATTCAAACCGAAGACGAAGATGTTGAATATGATGACGAAGAAACATAGGATCATATAAAGGAAAGAGATGGTGACAACGACTCAGGATTTTGATAATGAAGAAATAGAATCTAGGCTCCATTTTTATAGGTAAGGATAATGTGACAAAATGGCAGAAATATGTACCACCTCAGAATGTAAGAACTCGTTCAAAGAATATAGTTACGCACTTACCTGGCGTAAAAAGTGTTGCACGAGATTTGAAAACAAGTGTAAACATATGGAATTTTTTCTTTGACGAAACAATAATAAACATAATAGTAGAAAATAGAAACAAGATCATAGCATCTATTGCGACGAATTACGATCGGTCTCGAAATGTCAGTTATACTAACCCGCTAGAAATTAGAGCACTGCTTGGATTGATGTATCTAGCGGGCGGAAGAAAATGTAACCACACAAATGCTAGAGATTTGTGGAAAACAGATGGGACCTCCATAAAATTTTTTAGGCTGACAATGTCTCTCGACAGATTTAAAATTCCTCTTGCAGCATATGCGTTTCGACGAAATTGGAAAGAAAGAGTGAACTTGGACAGATTAGCTCCAATTAGAAATGTTTTCGATATATTTGTCCAAAAGTGCAACAATGCCTAATCTTTGTCCACTACGTTACTATTGATGAAAAGTTGGAAGCCTTTAGGGGAAGATTTTTTTTTGTGGAAAGTACATGTGTTTGGGTCATATAAATGTCGTATGTAATGAATGCTTTGATAACACTTTATCAGAATAATGTTTTTGTTTTTTATATGTTACTTAATTACAATTTTCTTATGTGAAATGATTTTTCTAAATCTAACTTTTTTATTTGACAAAATATGATATTAAGTTGTATCTAACTAGTTTATAATACGTTTAAATGTTTTGAGGTACAGTTTGTAAATAAAATTCCATTTCATTAAAAAATTATAACCTTGTTCTCATTTGACTTAATAATTCGTACAAACACCCAATTATGTCAACATTATCATTTTGGTCTCCATTAACAAATAATTACAAATTCCGACGCCAGCAACGATTTTATAAAATATCAGGCCAGTGCCGGATGGTTAAGCCTATGCGCATATGAGTGACTTTTGTCGCGCAACAATTTGTCACTCCACTCTGAGCTATTACGTTCAATGGAGATGCGTACACGAGGCGACGCGACAGTAGAGTGACTTTTTTGTTGCTTGGTCAGGTAACTTCTCCGCGACTAAACTGTCGCTCCCACATACGCACACGGGTCACTTTTTGTTACTACGAGAAAAAGGTGTTGTTGAGAGGTTATAAACATAATAAATGTCAATATTAGTTAGAATAAAATATTTAACTATTCAAAATTTATTTATGTTTCGAACATGATTATGTTCTTCGTCAGAATATACATTTTAAATTTGAAATATTAAGACGACCAAGTTATAACATAACATGAATTTGAATTTTTTTTTTATTGTAAATCAACTATAGTACCTTTCTAATTGTGTTACGTTGTACATTTATTCAAATTTATCTTATTAAAATATTATTTTATACAGTTTATGGGTTTGTAATATTTTGGTAATTTCGTTCATTTTATAATGTCCTTATAATTTTTTGATATTATTTAATTTTAATATATTGTTACAAATTTTTGATAAGATTTGGATTCTCTTTCATTGTTTATGCTGTTTGTGCCAATAAAACAATAAAATGGACATCCAAAATTTATAACAATATATTAAAATAAAATGATATGAAATTTTTTTAAACATAATAAAATAAACGAAATTACCAAAAATATTAAAAACACAGAAACTATATAAAATAATATTTTAATAAGATAAATTTGAATAAATGTACAACAAAAAACAATTAGGAAGGTATTATTGTTGATTAAAAAACAATTCATGTCAAATTGATTATATAAATTTATCATTTTAATATTTCAAATGTTATTTTATTAAGTTTTTTACATTTTTTAAAACAAATATATTTATAATCTGTTAAAATTTTATTTCATCTCTGACCAAAAATATTAAAGATTTATATCAAAGAAATAATCATAAATTAAATGCTAAAGAATAAATATTATATTTATACGGGCTGTACATTTTCTAATTGAGACAGTACTGCTATCTCCTAAATGGGGAAAAATGTAGGTAATTTAAAAACAATCAAATAACAAACATCAGACTTCAAATTTTCAGAGCCCTATTTGAAATATTTACAAAAAACTAAATTTGTAATTTTGTAAAATATACTCTAGGATGGTTATTTTTGATAATTTAAAAAAACTTTAAAGTACTAGTTGTTACATTAGTAACATACTTAAGTTGACCGAAAATACTTATCTAATACAACGTTTCGTAACTGCGTAGACCAGGGGTGGCCAACACGCGGCCCGCTGGGTATCTACTTCAGGGCCCGCGGAGCATCTGCACCATTCTTTTAGTGTACATAAAACCACTAAAAGAACATTCCAACGTGCGTAGTTCGTA
>WYDF02297028.1:0-15838 GCA_009867245.2 Adranes taylori | reverse complement strand
CCTGGTTCACTTTTTTTTCATGCTCAATCTTTCCTCCATCACTTCTTCCACCTTTATATCATCAGAATTCCCTTCCTCAACTCTGTTCACATATCCACCATTTTCCATTTTATTTCTTGCCTCATACATTACATCATTTGCTTTACTCTTACATTTTTCCTATCGTTCTCTCAGCATCACAGATTTATCTCTTTCTAGCTCCATGACACCCATTTCCCTCCGATATTTCCATATCGCATTCTCACTATGTGTTAAGTAAGTATCATCATATTTCCCATTCTTCTCCTTAAATCTCATATTCTCCATTCTTTTTGTCTTTGTTGAATTCATTCAAAGATTTTTCTTACTTTCTTCCTTTTCACTCTTTCTCACTTTCTATAGTATTTCTGTAACCCTTTTTTTCTTCCTTATCCATCCCTCATCTACCTTATATGAGCTACTTCTATTTCTTTTTATTCCCTCTGTTTTCTACTTCTTTCCTGCTCAAGTTTTTATTTATCTCTTCCACCACCTCATTCACACTGTCCATCTCATTGCATTTTACCTTTTCCAATCTCCGTGTTATTCTTATTTTTTCTTTTTCATTCCAAATATACCTTTCATCTTTTCTTTCTCATTGATCACTTTCCGCTATTTCCGTATAATTCTCGTTCTCAAACTTGTACTCCGATGCCATCGGAAAGCGATCCGACTCCAATCTCCTACTCTTACATATTCCGAGTATACTCTTGCACTGTCGTTCATAATTGCATATCTATCACTTATCCACCCCCATATCCCCTAAACGTTAAATCTCCCTCCCAATTTCTATTTTTATATCCGTACCCCAGAGCCAATACATTCTTTTCCATTCATTCTAGCAACCTCTTCCTTTCCACCTTTGTTATTTTATATTTAGACATGCTTTCTACATACTCCTCATCCATCATATACGATCTTCCGTTAGTAATTATATTATCTCTTTCAACTCTTAACATCTCAATCATTCTTCCCATTAATTCTCTCCAATCCTTATTCACATGAATTATCACAATCATCCATTTTTTTTCCTTTTACAATCATCATTCATCCACACGATCCTTCCCATTGCCATTCATTTCCTTGTATCTCATTCATTCCTATTTTCACTCCCGTAATGATCCCTTCGCTGAACCTATCCTTCGCATGCGAGATATTTTCCAAATTATTTGTATTAATTTTTAATTTTCGTAGTGGTTCTATTTTCAAATTTGAACTGGCGTGAAGTTATGTAAGATTAAATCGTGTAATTATCCTTTCTATTTTCCAGCAATATTATTAATTTCAAAACATGAATTCCAAATTCTTGGAACATTTTAAGAAATAATTGTGCTCTATCTGATTTTTTCTTATGCAATAAATGCATTAAAATTCATTAAAATTGTTTGCAGATATCGAGAGAAGCATACGATGCATCAAAATTATGTGTTAGGCGCATCCAAGAGCTTTTGGATCTAGAAAATTTATAAACGCTGTCATAATCAAAAGTTCTTTTCAAATACAAATTTTTGCTGAGAAAAGTTCAAAATGGTACGTCCGGTTAAGCTGTGATCTGACACTAAGGTAAGACAACTACATAGACATAAGAAGCTGAATATTTTCGCCTTGCATTGTTTATTCGATTAGAACAAATCCAGTCTTATGTGTAAGTATAAATTAGGAATAGATACCTATGTACATGATTTGCATTATCCAGTCTATATTGATTTGAAGTGCATGAAAATAAATTTGTTGTAAATTCGATTTTAGTTTTATATTTATATTTTTTTCAACTATTCCAATATTTTATTTATTGTACAATTAATGTCTTCAACAATGACAATAATTGCATAGAATTATTTATAACGTCTTTAAATATGTTGGCAAAATAACCTTTTTATAAATTATGCCATTGTCTAAAAATGAAAGAAAAAATCAATTACATTCTAGGATTGATTAAGGAATATTAACCAAAAAGGAAATTAATCAGCAAAATTAGAATTACTTAGTTTTATGAATATTCTCGAAAAACTTTGATTAAAACTAAAATTCTTTACCGAAAAGCTAAATAATTTACGTAACATCACAATTCCAATGAAAATCCTACATCAATCAAAATATTTGTATATTCTAGTCCACTTTTACTATTTTATATACCTGTATTTTTTTTAATTCTTTTAAATTTTTTAAACTATTTTAAAAGAAATTTAATATTTTAAATTTAATTTCTTTAGTTAGTTTTTTGGGTAATTGTATCCTTGTAAATGAAATAAATAAATAAATAATTATAAAATATATTTATTTAGTATTGTACTTGTTTATAATAGCTAGTTCGATTTTAAACAATATGTCGACATTTGATGTCCACATGGATCTCTATTCCAAAATGAAGAATTCTGACAGGGTTTAGCTGGTTGCACCGATTAGAACTCCTTCCAAATTTTGTACCCTCGAAGCCATATTGTTTCACAGGAAAGAGTTTATAGTTTATTAATACTTACTTTTTTCTTTACTTTAATTTATTTTTGATGATCCACGGGATTCCTAGCATTCTCTCTCCAACAGTACATGTCAAAGCCGCTAATCTGTAGTTTAACTGGTTTTCTTCAGCTTCCATCATTCGGATCAACACTGTTTAGTCTTATTTTGGTGTTGAGTGTGATGTGATAGCTTCTCCACTTGATCATTAACCTGACTATTGCAATTTGTTTTGCTATTTTATTACTTTTTTATTTTCATTTTATTACTGAAACCACCTTTGTTGGAGATTAAGTATCTAAATTATTTTTGTGGCGCTACGGTCCTTTAAGAACCCGGGCCTTGTCTACTACAGATTTACGTCAGTCGTCTTTCCGAGTAGCCAACTGTCTCCAGTTTCGGACTCCTAGCATGCGAAGGTCCTCCTCTACGTCCTCCAGCCATGTAAGTTTAGGGCGGCCCACGGATCTGCTTCCTACAGGTCTTGAGTTAAGAACTTTTTTTTTGAACCCGCTGATATTCTCTGGATGTGGCCGAGCCAAAGTAGTCTTCTTGATGTCTGACATGTTCGATGGAGCATTATATAGGTCTTCCAGTTATTTATTGGTTCTTATTCAGCACTCATGGTTCTCACATCACCAAAAATGTTGCGAAGGGCTTTCCTCTCCCAGACTCAAAGTAGGTTCTCCTCTTTTTCCTGACAGTCTAGGTTTCTGAGCCTACAAGACCACTGGCTTGATAATTATTTTATACACCAAAAGTTTAAATTTTTTGAGACAAGGGAAGAATTAAGTAGCTTCTGGAAGCTAAAGAAGCACCGGTTCCCGGGTGCTACTCTTGCTTTGATTTCGTCTGGTACATTGCTGTCGTATGCCTCCAAAATATTTGAATGAATCGACCCTTTGGTAACCATTGAATTTGTCAGTGTTCTGCCATCTGATTGAGTTCCTAGTGTTTATCATATATTTTGTCCTCTCCTTGTTGACGTCTAGCCGCATTTTCTTAGCTTCGTTCTCGAGGGTTTGTACGTTTTGGTTTAGATGTCTGGTGCGTGTGGCTAACATAGCAATGTCATCAGCGAAGGCGTCACTCTGGCATGTTCTATTAAATATTGTGCATCCCGGGTTTGTTGATAATTTCTTCATGACTGATTCCAAGGCGATTTTGAACAGGGTACCTGATAATGAGTCCCCTTGTTTGATGTACTTTGACTCTACTCTTCGTAGTTGTCTTCAGTTTCAGTGGTATACCAAGTTTCTACATCGCGTGGTAGAGCTGCTGGCGGGCACACTGTCGCAGGCGGGTTGAAAATGGACATACAGCTGGTGGACCGTTATGTTGTATTCATAATACTACTCCATAATCTGCATTCGACTAAATATCTGATCTGTCGTCGACGTTCCAGGTCTAAACCCACTTTGGTATTCGCCGAGAGATAACTGACAATAACAATAACTGACATATTCCATTTCTCTAGCATTTCCTCTCTTGACCAAATGTTTTTATAAAGTTGTGCATTTCATCTGTGAGTTTCGCTCCTTCATACTTGAACACTTCTGCCAGGGGTGGGTCTTCTCCTGCGGCGCGATGATTCGTCATTTTATTTATGGTCTCTTCTACCTCGCTCCGACTAGGCGACTAGGCTTGGTCTGACTTTGTTTGCTGATCATTGACTTAATTATTATGTGTATGAAGTGAAGTCTGGAGTGTCTAATCATGTTCAGTTACTTTTTGTAAAATCGATATGCAAAGTAGCAGATCCTTCATTTTTTTGTACCGTTCGTATATTTATTTATAATTATATGGCATTTCTTGAGTTCTCATTTTGTCTCCTTTTTTTAACTTTTTCTGCGATATGTGCGTAGTTCAATATTTGAACTGTATCTACACTTGATTTCTATTCGGTGTTTCTACAACTTATTCCGTAGGGTCCACCAACCAGATGTCAAGGTTTTTTGGATCTTCTTCATTTATATGCATATATCTTTATTATGCTTAATTTCTGTATTGTTATTGTTGACACCATGTTCTAACGTCACATGAGTAGTAACCATATTTATATCCATTTCTGTGGTATTTTCTTTTGATGTAATTTCTGCTTCGTACTGATATACAACACATATATTTACACGTAATATTAACATTAATAATTGTACAATACTAACTAGTTTAAATATTGTTATTTCAATAAAAATATGTTTACTACTTTCACTTAAAATTAAAAACGGATAAATAACAATTTTTAAATTATCTCTTATCATTGACTGTTTTAAGAAAACGGGGCCAATTATTTTCTGGTAGGTGAAATATTAGTACAATTATCCAAAGAGCTTTTAATTTAGTTCAGGTGTTATGCTTGTAAATTATTCATTTTTCTATTTTTTTATGTATAAAAATATATGTAACAGTAACATCAGTGATAAATGCCTTAGGACATATGAATAATAAATTAATAACTAATTGGTATTAAATTTTTATTAGATGTCTGTATTATATACGAACATAATAAAACTTTTAATTAAACAACATATTTATTAAAAATTTTTAATTATTTTTAGAATAAGTAACATAATTGTAATAGTCGAACACGTAAGTAATGAATGTCATAAATTATAATATTAATCTATTATAATATTATTTAACTAAATAATAATCACACATATAAAATATTTATTATACTATATACTAGTCTAAAAATTATTGCAAGAATGCTTAATCAGACACTGCTTTTCAATTATTTTTATTAGCGTCATTTCACATCAAATTATCCGTAACGGCTCAAACCTTAGCTTTTGGTATAACCTGGCATATTTTATTTCCTATCAAGATTATATTACATTGTACTGCTGTAGCTCAAACAGTTTTTATATTAGAGCCTCACATGTTTTGTTGTTTTCGTGGACCTCGCAATATTTTACAATCTTAATAATATATGTAACTTTGTTGTTGATATACGAGATGTGACTATATAATAACGACACTGATGTTTCCACAGAAGAAGTACGAATGTGGCAAACGCGAACGACCGACAACTATGTAGCGTGAAGCTTTCTCTTACAAATGCGGCACGTCCCGTGTCTGTAAACAAATTAGTCTGGCCGTGCCGTTCGTTTGTGTAAGAGCATTTTGTTTTGATTTTCTGGCAGAATGATAAGTCTAATAATGGAGCAACGAATCGTCGTGAAATTTCACATGAAACTTGGAAAAGCGCTACTGAAACTATCGTTTCTTAAAGAACTGTATGGCAATGAATATTTATCACTTGCACAGTTTTTGAGTGGTTTAAGCGTTTCCAAGATGGCGGAGAAGACGTTGAAGATGATTCTTGCTCTTTCACCCTTCCACGTCAAGAACGAATGAAAATATTGAAAAAGTTGATAATCTAATTCGATCTAACCGTCGGTTAACTGCTCGTGCGTTTGCTGAAACTGGCAATTGACGAAGAATGCGTAAGGCAAATTTTACATAATAATTTTAGGATGCAAAAAGTGTATGCGAAACTCGTGCCTAAAATTCTAACGATTGAACAAAAAGAAGTTCGCTAAAATGTTTGTACTGACACTTTGAATGTCATTGAAAATGATCCCGACTTCTTGGAAAGAGTGATAAAATGTGACGAATATTGGTTTTTCACTTATGATCCTGAAACTAAGCGCCAAACCATGCATTGGAAGGGCCCAACTTCACCGAGAGTTAAAAAAGCTCGAATGTGCAAATCATGATTCAAAGCGTTGATGACTGTTTTTTTTTTCGATATCATGAGATTGTGTACCTTCACTGGGTTCCAGAATGTCGAAACTATTAATCAACATTACTACCTTGAGGTTCTTGCTGAATTCCGCGAAGGAATAAGAAAAAATGACCCGAATTGTGGGAGAATAAATCATGGATTCTTCACCAAGAGACAGACAAGCGCTGGCTCATTCTGTATTGTCTGTAAGACGTTTCTAGCCAAGTACAACATCATAGTGTTAGACCATCCGCCTTATTCGCCTGATCTTGCCCCATTTGACTTTTATCTGTTTCCCAAGATCAAATCTGCATTAAAAGGAATAAGATTTCAGTCCGTTGAAGCTGTGAAAGAAAAAGCGGCACGCGTCATAAAGGAGCTCACAGAAGAAGACAGCACTGTTTCGAACAATGGAAAATTCGCACGAAACGTTGTAGGGATAGAGAAGGGGTGTATATTGAAGGTGATAATAACTAAAAATGTATACATCCAATATAAAATATTTTTCAGCAGTAGTCTCGTTATTTTATAGCCACACCTCGTAGCTAGTAGCCAGCGACGAGATTTTCGGGAAACCAAATAAGTGCCACACGAATAAGTGCTTCACTGTATCTGCCATCTTTTGTTGAAATATAAAAAAATTATATAAACACTTTTGTTACGTTTTGATGTGTACACATAAAAGTGGAAAAATTTGGAAAAGCCAAACTTTTAGAATATTTTTCTCTGTCTGTAGTCGTACTAAATTCAAAAGGCAATATTTTTGTTTTACTTTCAGACAAATTTCGAAAATCTGTTAATAGAAATATTTTACAACATTGAAGCTATAAAAATATCTATGTAACTTTCATCTTACCCACAGTAAATTCATGTGAGGTTTATGGAAATGAAAACTATGATTTCACACCAAGTGACTATTTAATATAGAGCAGTATAATTTTATATTTTATTATTTATATCGCAACGGATAAAATATACCAAGTTTTATTAAAATCTGAAGTCTCAATTTTATGAGGTCTGAAGCTTCAATTTTTCTGGATTATTTAAATTCAAATACCTCTTTACGTTTTATGCGGGTATTAGCGTAATTTTATAATAGTTATATGTTTAGTATGGTACACAGGTGACTGCATTGTTCTGTTATTTATGTTTTTTTAATTCTTAATAGGGTTATTCCATTTTTTCAAACATCATTATTTTGATGGTATTGGAATAGATATTTATGGTATGGTATAATTTATTTTTTTAATTATTTAATGTTGCTCATGTTTACATGTAGAATTAATTCGATTAAAAGTGAGCTAAGGATATATGTTAAGTTTTTAACGGGTTATTTTATAATTTAGTGCCAGAAAATTAGGTAATTATTTAATTATGAAGTCGTTATTTTCAGCATTCTTATGCCTGTTTCTTACTGATAATAAATAATGATTATAATAATGGAATTCCAGATCTGATGCGAATATTATTCTCAACGTTTATACTAAATAGTATTTCCCACAATTGCTATTTTCATAGTAATATTAAATATAAATATGCTTGACACCAATATTGAAATTAGGTTTAGCAAGATAAAATTGTGTGTTTTTCTCAGAAAAAGTGGAATACGTAACTTTGAGTCGTAAACTACATTTTCCGTGAAATTATTAAAGGCTAGCGAATATTTTTGACGTGTTAAATGTTTTTGCAGAATATATATTTATTTTTGTATTAGGCAATGTATTGTACAAAAATTTTATGTACCTATTTAATTTATTTTTATGGAAATTATCACTGTTTTTTTGCATCTCCAGACTGAGAATGATACGAAAGGTTCGCATTCCTTCGTATAAGATCGTCCTGTTCTTGTCGTAAACGTACATTAAAATGATTAAGGATTATAAACGAGTAGAGCTGGCCCGCTCGCTCTACTATTTAGAGCAGTGTTTCTCAACCTTTTTACATTCGCGGACCACCAAAAAACAAAATGTTTTACTGACCACCAACTTTAGAATAAAATAATAAATATGTGATGTTTTTAATCAAAACAAATTTTCACCAGTATGCTACTAATATAATGTAACATTTAAGCTTTAGAACAAATTCGATTGTTTATTGAAATAATAAAAAAATTATTAGCATGCAAATTTTAAAAGGCTATCTTTGTATTTAAAAAGTTAATGCAACTTCCGCTGCTGTTTATTTGCTATAGTAGTTGGATATCGCGGTTTCAGCGTAGTTTCAAGACGAAGCGTTGCACTCAAATCCAAACGGTTTCTTTGTTTTGTTTCGATTAATATCTTCAAAGCTTTATAACTTAAAGTTGGATATTCTTCTTTCAGGGAAATTCAAAATTTAGACAACATTTTTATTTTATGTGTCGAAACTAGAGTGACATCAGAAGATAGATCAATAAGCTTTTCCTGTTCTTGATTATTAAGTGAACATGAATTAACGTCTTCAATAAAAGAATTAGTAATCCATATATTTCCTTTACGCGAATCTTCTTCTTCATCAAAATAATGATTATAATTTTCAATTAATCTTCTTAAATGTTCATCAATTATTTTTTATAATTATTTTTAATATAAATTTTCGGTCTATATTACTGCTTCCGAAAATTCTTCCAAAAGCGTAAACAAACATTTCTGTGTTTTCATTTTGTTTGCGACATTTTCAATAAATTACCTTTCTTTTAAATCCTGTCTTTCCTTTCTTTTAAATGTGAATATATTTGTGGAAAATCCTTGGAGAGAAGTATTAAGTTCATTAAGAAAACTAAACATATCAGCCATATATGCAAGTTTAGCCATCCATTCGTCACCTTCCAACGATTTTAATAAGGTTGAATTTTGCTCTCTAAGAAATATTTTTATTTCTTCTGTCAACTCAACAAATCGAGTAAGAAATTTTCCTCGTGAGAGCCAGCGAATTTCTGTGTGGAGAAGTTGATGTGAATCCGTACTCTCGCATAATGTCGTGAATAACCTGGGTGAGGCTAGACTGCGAATTTCATTTATGATCTTAACCGCTTAATTCATCACTTCGGTTAGTTCAGCAGAATGCTTCTTTAGAGCTAGTTGTTCTCGGTGTTTAATACATTTTGTGTACAACATTTGTGGATGCGCAATTGCATTTAGTGTTGTAACTACAGCTGATCGATAGCTAGTCATGCTTGCAACACCATCTGTGCATACTCCTACGCATTTACTCCAGTCCAAGTTATGCATTTGCATATATTCATTGAGAGCGTTAAATGTTTCCGATCCAGTGGTGAGTCCAGTCAAGCTAAAGCAACAACTTAATTCTTCTCTAATGTCTTAAGTTTCAGCATATCTCACGAAGCAAACTAGAATTGCATGGTTACTGATGTCTGTTGATTCAAGTTGATTCGCAAAACATTGTGATTTTATAATCCCCTCTACAACTTGCTCCACAATATCATAGCCATATCGTGAATTGTTCTTTCCATGGTATCGTTAGAAATCGGTACAGCTTCTAGTTTTTAGCAGCTTCATGGGCCAAAACTTCCCGAGCGACATTTAAGATACAAGGCTTTACTTGGTTTTACTTATTCTAATGGCAACTAAATAAGATGCTTTAAGCACTGATTTGTCGGTAGTTATTGTCTTCATTCAATTTTCCGAATTTTCAACTCTTTTTGTAATTGCATGAAAAAGTCCAATGGCTTATTAACAAGATGATTATGATTTGAATGCAAATGACGAACGAGTTTGGAAGGTTTCATTGCATCATTTGATCATTTTTCACAACATACCACGCAGAAGGGTTGTGGAGATTGTTCATTTCCAGGTAATACAGTGAAACCAAACTTTAAATACTCGTTCATATTTCCTAAGAATGTTTTTTTTTATTGTTTTGTTACTGTTGCACATGCCGAATTATTCCGTTTGGTTGATTTTCTTCTAAAAGTAATGTACTTGTTGTTTGACTATTTTCGATATCTTCGCTATTCTTCTTATTAGAATCGTTGTTTTTGTAGAACGTTAATATATTTTGTTGATTGGTTATCTTCTTTTCCATTTTGTTGAGGTTTTGATTTTTGTAAATTACACACCGATATATCTTTTAAATTATATTAACAATACAAATTAAGATATTATACTTCTCAAATGTTATTAGGTAAATTAGTTAAAGTTGATGGTTTTTTATGACAAAGATTCGTATTTATATTTAAAAATAGTTCACATTTTTTCTGGAGTAAGATTCGGAACATTGAGAACTGTCATTGGAAAAAACAGATACATTAATAGGAATCTGCAAGGAATTTGATTTAATGCATTTTCGATAGCTAAATTTGATTTGGAAAATAGTGAATGTGGAGTATTAATAATTTAGAATGTATTAATAATTGTATTAATAATTATGAATGTATTAATAATTATCACTCAAACTCTTTCCACTTGTAATATAATATTTATATTTAAACAATTCTCAGATAAATTCCAGTTAATCGGTCAATTCGATTATGAAAGTGTCTCTGTTTTTTATATTATACATAATATTATGATAAAATTGGACTGTATCAGCTTTTGCCAACGGTAATCGTCACTGTGCTCCAAATTTCTCATTTTAAAATTAAATTTACTTGAAGGCCTTCCGGCTTATTAATTATTAAAAATAACTAATTTACTTACTGAAATCTCGAGAATTTGTGATTTTATTTGTACTTCTGGATATCCTGTATTAAATCACTCTTTTGCAACACTTCGCGCCAACGGATACGGACTGAACACGAAAAATACAAAAAAAATGGCCAACAAAACTTTCGAACAGGTGTTTAGGATCAATTTAAACAAAAACCATCGGAGCTCAGGCAAAAGTCATAAACTAGTAAATAATCAATAGAAGTCGGACATAACTATAAAAGTATACCTGTGAAAGCGAAAACGACATTGCGAATTGGCAATGTAAACGACGAAACTAAATATGAACATATTCATTTTTCAACTCAGATTTTTTTTAATTTTTGAATGCAAAAAATTTTCGCGGACCACCAAAAAATCTTCGCGGACCACCGGTTGAGAAACCATGATTTAGAGATATTATTGTAATAATGTTCTCATAATAAAGTGCTACATCTGATCCACCCACCTTAAAGCGTTAAATGTCGCCGATCGGAAAATGCTAAGACTTTTACCGCAGATATGTCTGTTTAATGGCAGGACCATTTTAAATTAAACTTCTCTTAGGATTTGACTATACGTAATATTGCAAGTGAATAAAATTATTACAAAATTGGGTGTAGTCGCATTGTAGGAGTCAAACAAGCGCACTACTAATTCGTGGTCGGCAATGCAGTTTGAAATGCTTGTACGTTACCATATAATGCGCATTTTTAAACGCATATTAACTAACTATAATCCTATCTTAACTGAGCAACAAGTATTTTACTGCTTATTATTTATTATACACACAGTTCTAGATTTTTATTTGCATTTAAAAATTTACGCCTTAATCCTCTTTGTAAATTAAACTCTTTCAGGTAGTGTAATAAAAGTTTCATTTTACGAAGTGATTACTCTATAACATAAAGAGAATAAAAACAGTATGAATAGAGTATGTAGTACGGAATAAATAAAAGCATTTTAAAATACTTTAAACATCACAAATATATCAAATATTTTCAACAATTTAAATCAAGATTAAAGTTTCAGATTGACAGTCAAGAAAATATCAGACAAAATATACATTGCATCATTAATTATTTATTTCATTGAGTATAATAATAAGTTGTAATATATGTTGAGAATTAAATATACGAATTTATAATACGGTAATTATTTAATTTATATAATCTGCATATTAAGAACTAAACGGACAATGTGGCAACATCACATTTTAATCAGAACGTAACGTGAATACTACAACGCAAGCGCAACTTCACCTATCGATCCGCACTCAAATATTGTGAGTATCGCGTATTCCTGTACACCGAGTACACCAAAAGTGGATGTAATAAATGGGATTTTAAGTAGAATTAATTAATAGAGATATGTAGTATATGTTAAGTATACAACGTAAATATTATATGAGGTCGGAAAGATAATATTTTTCACACACAAAGCAACTGAATAAAAATACTAAAAAAAGACATCTTAGCTCTACACAGAATTTAAATCTAAATTGCTGTCGAAATTCAAAATTGTTGCCAATTAAAGTTTGTAAATATTGGTTGATGAAATTGTAGGGCCGGAATAATCGGACCGTTTATTCGAACAGCTCTAATTACTTGAAAATTTGGTTATAAATTAATTAGATCTTTCACGATTTAGAAGGATTTGTTGATGAAAACACTAGTATAGCGGAAAAAGTAAAAGCATTCTTTTAGATGGAAGCATCTCATTGGTGGATAAACTTTCAAATAGGGGAAAAACATGTGTTTGTGCATAATTTACATGTCTCTAAACCTATAGGGTATCAAATATTTAACATGATTATAGTAATCAGTAATTATTAATACATTATAGTAATAATTATGATTATAGATATTCCCCAGTGTTAGTTTAGCACACTGGTCTCAAACTAGCGGTCAGCGATCTTAAACCAGTTCTTATAAATACGGTGTCTATAGTAAAAGTTTTGATCGGAATTTAAAATTCCGGCCAGTCAGCTGCTTTCAGATTGTGCACTTGGTTCGAAGGCAATTTAAGATCCAAAAAGCATTTACCGATTATTAAACCCGTACTTCTCGCTTTCTCCAAAGGTGAATTATTTGCTTCTACTATGAAATGACTATTTTTCCGCTATAATAGTTTTGAGCATGATGTCATTTTTTAAAGTTAATGAATTTTTAGAGTCATAATTAAGTTTATTTGTGAGGTTCGTGCAAAATTTCATGTGAAATCTTGATACCAAGCCATACGATGAATTTATTTGTACAATACAAAGTTATAATAGCAATTGTAGGAGCTGTTACAAACTGAACAATATATAATAATTCTATTTGTTATTTATTTTTTGGTATTGTATTTACTTTACATTTTATTTATTACATTGTTTGATATTTATTGAAATTTTTACCTCGTGGATTTTTATATGCATACCAAAGTTAATTTTGTAGGTATTTTATGTATATGTATGAATTGTTTTTGATTTTTTTACGTTGATCAATGTACAATAGTTATTAAAGATATTTATAAATACAATTTAAGTTGCTTATTTTGTTTTAATTATTCATGAAAGTGAAGAAATGTAGTTCAAATGTGATCTAAAATATTAAACAATGAGAGACATGAATTAATAAATTTTGCCAATTTGCTTCTGAAGAAAAACCGGTCATGATTACCAGAATAAAAAGTTTTATATATTTTATATTCTAATGACAAAACTTAACAGTACATATTAAAAACTTATTTAAATATTAAACTCACATCTATGTTAACATTTTAGTGGTCCCTTACTTAATTGATGAGTCTATCCATGTAAATGTGGCTTATAGCCAATAAAGACATTATACTATTCTTAATTGCAATACAATTTCGAAAACTTGTTTTGGTGCAAGTAAAAATTTTAGCAATCCTATATATAAGCTTATGTTAACAAAGTTATGTAACTAAAACATTTTCCTTCCTCTTTAATGATCCTTAGAAAAAAGGACTGAAGTATTGTAATTCTTTTCTAACTTTCGTACCGCGTTCGCAAAGTGCTTCATATTCCCCACAATATCCGGCTTTGCCATTCATTTTTGGACAACCCGTGCATGGTATACCAGCTTCATATACAGGCGAACCCTTCAACAAAAAACAAAATACATTTTGATATTTTTTAAAAAACTAAATTTATTGTAGTTTAAAATTTATACATTATTAAAATTAAATCAAATGCACTCTTTTTTTACAACTACTGTTTACATATGTTTCGATACACAGTACAATCGTCGGAGTTATAAACTAATTCTAAGATAAGAAAATGAAACGGTCTCATTGCATCGAATTATGAATCGAGCAATGAGACCTTACGCTTATATTTGGAATAAGAAAAGGTGTTGATAGCAGCTATAATCCTATTCTAGAAGCACGTCCACCTTGCCTCAATTTTTACAACTAATTCTTAAAATACCCTTTTCATTACAATTTCGAAATTAACACCCACTTACTTAAAAATTATGCTAACATACTGTGAAAAAGTAAATACTACTAACATATCTTCATATATCGTGTTAGTACGTACTCTAATACTGGAGATGAGCCACATGTGTTAAGGTGTTGAACTTTGATTGTTAAAGTTCCTTTTTTATTAAGATCACTGGAGAAACAACTTTGGCCATCTTTAGGATGGTCCGATGCTTCACAGAAAAAAAAAACCATTGCAAGTATTATACGAGGTGAACTTTGATTGTTATTAAAGTCCCTTGCTTCATTGGTTACAGTAATGGTTCATCTCAATTTGTAAAGGTGTTAATTCGTCCAAATGCATAACACATAGCTGATACAATACATTATACCATATCTGTATACACCGAATAATTCAAAATATAACATCACTATATATATATACTTACATACAATCAACGTTTAAATGTGAAATTTTAATAATTGCTTGTCGAGGCATTCATAGCGTAATGGTTAAGACCGTACGTCTTTATTTGGAATAAGAAAAGGTGTTGATAACAGCTATAATCCTATGCTAGAAACACGTCTCCACATTGCCTCAATTTTTACAACAAATTCTTAAAATACCCTTTTCAATACAATTCGAAATTAACACCCATTTACTTAAAAATTCGTCTTACTGCGGAAAAGTAAATACTGCTTATATATCTTGTTTCTATAATGCTTATATGTTTTTTTGTTCAACCAGTTCTGTATTGCCACTTTTTTCCATGATGACGTAAGCGTTTTCTCAAGAAGTCGCGAGTGATCTGAGGCGTTATCGATAACAATAATTGACTGCTGTGTTAATTTGTATGTAGCCTGTTTTCAAACCATTTCTCAAATGTGTCGTGGTTCATTGAGTCGTGGTAATCTGCGCTTTTTGATGAACTCGTAAATATCAGATTACATGTTTCAATAAAACAACTTCTACAACCTGCACTTAAAATTATATAACGTTTGTTATTTGTAGAGACTTTTGTTGTACAGTTCCGGTTGTCGTCCGTCCAATTTTTCAATTTTGACACGTCTCCGTTCTGAAAAATCCAGGTTTCGTCTATTATGGCACCTACCAAGGATTTTCGTTGGATGACCTCGACAAACAATATCGAATGCTACATCAAAATTTAAACTTCAAAATGCACGCGAAAGCCAAGCTATCGCCTAATCATTTGTAAAATGCTATGTGCCGATTCTCAGTGCTCTAATGATAATACTCTTAATAAACTCTGCAAATAATATCGTATTATAATTAATAAAGTGCTTGAATCAAACATAAACAAAGAAACTCAGTTCTAGCAAAATAATTCACACTTTTCCACAAAAACTTATATAAATATAGACATATTGTGCAACAATTTTATAGTAACTAGTGTATAACATATATCTTCCTTATAAACTAAGTTATACTTATATATAAACGTTTAGCTTTGTCCGTCTGGAACGCTTTTGATTTTATATATATATATATAAACTTGCGTGCATAGAAATCGGCCCACTTTAAACTTTTGACTTGAACTATATTTTTTTCAGAAACTAT
>WYDF02297017.1:0-15840 GCA_009867245.2 Adranes taylori | reverse complement strand
CATAACCTTATTCTGTAGACATCCGCCGGTTCGATTTCAGTACGATCATAATATTACAACAAATAAAATTGCAAAGTATATTATAGGGGATGGGAGGGGAGGGCATGATGGAAGTAGCGGGCACGATGGAAATTACCTTATAAACTGAAAACAAGTGACATGTGGTTACGCACATAAGACACACGGCCATCTTGAATATACGAAGTTCAGTCCGATTCACGGCAACCAGTGAAGCATATACATATTTGTTTTGTTTATTCATCGGCGGATTATTAAAAAACATCGGATTTTTTCTTTCAAATAGAAAAGAAAGTCTAACAGAAGAACTTGGACGGAAGACACAATGCAGAAGGCGATGGATGAGGCAAAAACCGAATCTATAAGTTCAGCGTCAAATATGGAATTTCGATTGGTACTTTACATTACGACATCAAAAAAGGTGACGCTTCCAAAAATCCAGGTAGGTTTCAACCTGTTTTCTCAAAGAAGCTTGAGCAGATTTGTGACCTTGTTATTGAATGAGATACGCTATTTTATGGCTTGACAAAAGATAGCTTACAGAAGTTAGCTTATGAAGTGGCGACATTAAATATGATTCCGCATCCTTTCACGTGTGAAAAGGCTGCGAGAGCATGGATCGAAGGCTCATGGCAAGACGCCCCCAACTAGCATATCGAACGCCGAAACCGTAGCTCGTTAACCGCAATCAGATGGATCGATTCTATGATTACCTATGGGCTATTATATCTAAATATCAGTTTCTGTCGAGACCAGACGACATATATAATATGGATGAGACTGGCGCCAAGACCAGTGTGTCCCGACGACCCCCCCCCCCAAATAATTTATGTAAAAAGCAAAAGACTAATGGGGGTTGTTACTACAGCAGAAAAGGGGCTACTTACCACAGTGATCTGTGCTTGCAGAGTTACAGATTCCTTCATTCCTCCTAGTTTTATATTTGGGCAAAGGAAGAGAATGAATGAACGTCAATTGGACGGAGCTCCCAATGGCTTTTGAGCACGCTATTGACACAGTCCAAAAAAAAAACCATAATGAAAGAGGAGTAACCCAGTTCGACATTGCCAGACTTGTTTGCAGTACCTACGAAAAGAGTGTTACTGTGCAAAACACCACCAGTGGTTTTAGTAAGGCTGGAATTTTTCCGTGTGATAGAAATTAATTCACCGATTTAGATTTTGCTCCTACCTCCGTTTATGAAAACTCTCCAATAAATGAAAATGTCGTTGAGACTGATACGGGAGACAAAAATGACGACACAGATAATTCTGTCTTAAATAGTGAAAATGCTGCAATGACGGGAAGCTGTCAATATGCCGCCATGCCTGTCGAAACACATGACGTTATTGAAAACGAAACAAAAAAACAACGCAGATTCTGACACATCGAAAGTAACATAGAATGATCCTTCTCCAAAAGTCACTCCTACAATAAAAAAGCGGAAAAATTGATGTCAGAAGTCAGAGATTCTAACGAGTTCCCCATTCAAAGCCACAATTGAAAAGAATAATCAGCTGAACAGTGTAGCAAAATTAGATCTTCAGCAAGACAGCAAAGAAAAAGAAAATTACAGAAATTATGAGCGTAAGGGGAAGGGGAAAGAAAAGGGAAAAGGAAACGGACAGGGAAAAACAGAAAGAACAGAGAAAATCGAGGAAGTATTGCAAGATTCAAAACAACCTTCAGAAGGAGATTTGTTTTTTCTCATTCCATCTTGTCCGTATAAGCTTTCCATGTTACCTTCAGGAAGGGGGCTAAAAGTCAGGGTTTTACTATATGAGTCATTGCTGATTTTTAACCAAATATTAATTGTTATTAATTACAGAATTATATAGTTGTTTAGGTTTTCTTCCAAGGCTGATTAGAATAAAAGATTTTTTACAACACAAAGTTAGACCCACCATCTCGCCCTCCACTCCCCTACACTTGGCAAGTAACACCTTCCACAAAAACATATAGAACCAAGTACAGGATATACTCGCAAACATTTGCCTTTAGAAGGTTTGGATACAAAAATTTGTATTTTTCTAGCACAACTTAATTTCGTTGAAATTTGCCCAGTACAGATCTTTTATAGTTGCAAGCTTGACATCGTACATGTGGAACCATTCTTTACAACACCTACACCGACAACACTTTCACCTACAAATCTTTAGCTCTTGATGTCTACTAGATGTCTTTAGTACCAACTTGAAACAATGGAGACTCCTTGCGAAATAATAATAAACAACCATTCTCTCATCAATGTAAAATAAAAAGAAACAAAACACTAAATGTAACAGTATCACATTTTAGGAATTGGTTATTAATACTTATAATATAATACTAAACAATAGCATCATTTGTTTTCCATCATTTTCTCTATTCCCTTTTCCTCCCATTCCTCTCTCCAACGCCTCCCTATTCTCTATGTATTTCTTTAATGATTTTTTCCATTATACCTATATCACTTGCCTTTTGCCCCAGATATACCCTTCAATTCTCCCCTTTCCTTTTTTCTTCTATTTGACACAATAATCCCTGACATGACTTTATCCAATGTTTCTAATTTTCCTCTTTGCTTCCACATATTCTACATATCCTATCACTGTGTCATATATATGCAAGAGAGATCGCTGTAGGTAGGACAAAAGAGAAGACGGGGTATTGTGACGGCACTAGGTGGCATGATAAGCTGTGATCTGTAATACTTAAATAAATCTCAAATCATCATAATTGGTGTTTATTATTTTATAATAAATCCACAACATAAAATAATCACACTCCTTCATTCAACACCTATTCCACACTAACCCCCGGGTTTCATCTTCTTTACGTTCATACTTTTCTCACACAATAAATATTTTGGCATTTTCCTATTTTCTTTCAACCACTTACAATATTTGTTAAGAATACATATATATGCGTAAATAAAATAAATAAGTAATGCGTTCTGTGTTTAAAAAAGTACATTTCAAAGAAGTAAATATAGACAATTACACTTTAGAACATTTGTAGTCACGTGTGTAGCATGTAATGTCTAAGGTATGTTCACTTGGTCGTCATTCTCAAATCTTCCAATCTTCGCATCTAAAATGTTCGGGCCAACTAGTCACAAATTCATTTTTAACAGCGCATAACAGTAAATGATGCTATTCGAAACAACGTAATTTTATCATGAAACTGATTATCATCAACTAAAAATTAGAATCACTATTCCGAAACACTATGCGTATTTGTTACATTTTCATGTCATAAGGGAATTTTTGAAAACAGAACATCAAATTCTGATATAGTTTTATTGGTTTTGCCTCAGCGGTATTAAGTAAAATTTAAGCCCAATTACTTTTTCTAACGTCTTGTAACAAAGGCCTGGGGCCCCTTATTAATAAGATAAATAAATTGCGTGGATTCGTATCTCTCGTTGCAAAGCACATAAGTTAAACAGCGTATTCTGGTGTGTGTGTGTTGATGTCGCTGCTGGAGTAGGGGTTTTGCTATGCTATTTATTATGTAGAAACACTAGCTGTGTCCGCCGTAACAAAGAGTGGAGAAATCGTGTCGTGTTGTCGATGGTTGATATGTGTTGCTGCTCACTAGCGTTGTGGAGACCGTACGGGCTGCCATCACACAGTGGGTTTCTTGCAGCTGACTTGGGGCCTATAAATATATGTGCGTTTATTAAATTAGTTCAGTTTCTGATTTACAATTCGAAATAAGTGAGTATGCAGCCATCTAAACATAAATCAATTATTGAGTGTTCATTGATTGCGTTTTTTTACAACTACGTCCAAATTAAATATGGAGTTTTTGGAATTCCTTCTTGTTTAATTATTTTATCATTTATAAATTAATCTTGGTATATATATATATATTGGTATAACGTTAATAGACTCTGACACCGTTTGATCGATCATCATGAAAATTGGCACATATATGTATTTTTTCAGGGAGAAGATTTTCATGCTATCCACTTTGTTCTAACTCGTCACTAGATGGCGCCGCAACACGCGGCCGCAGGTCGCCGCTATGCTAGAGCTGGGCAGTAATCAGGGTATGTCGCTGGTCGCGGCAAAGCCGCGGCAATTCGACCATACCGCTGGCCGCGGAAAAGCCAGGGCTGTCAGATCACATCGCTGGCAACTAGACTATGTCGGTGGCCGCGGCACTGTCGGCGGCGAGGGAAAAGATCAGGACCAGGTGAGGACAAAACAACGTTTGCTGGGCTCGCTAATCTTTGTATAAATCTTGAGTAGACAATTTTATTATATTTAATTTTTTATTATGTTAACCATAATAATTTAATTTTATGTTTAATTATTATTATGTACACTTTTTGCAATATTAGTATATGTATGAAGTATCTGGAATATTACAAACAAACACATATACATCATTGTGTCAACAATGATCAGATCGCGTTCAGAGAATATATTTTTATCTTTCAGGGTATATTGTACCATATAGCTATGGAATGTATTACCTATAGGTGTATGAAAGATCTAGGATTCATGTTTTGACATTTTTTTCTATTTCACCTTAGTACGTCTCTTGTATTGAAATGATTGCAATCCGTTAATACGCAATTCAAAGAGGGGGTCATAAGGAGAAATTTTTCATGTAAGAAGTTTTTTGGAAAAAAAATTTTTCTTGCTCACAAAATTAAAAGAAGGGTTTGATTTTTCGGTTTCGGTTTGTACGGATATATGTTCAAAAATTTTTCTTTCCCTATGGGACCAATTTGGATTAAATTTGATAGACAGGTGTAGACTATGAGCCCGCAGAACGATTTTTTTCATTTTTTTATAAATCAAAAATGGGGGACAGGAGCTATTTTTTTTTCAAAAATTTCGTTTTTAAACTAGGAGGCTGAAATTTTGCACACATATAGTACCTTTTATTATGCATCGAATAAAAAAGTCCCATGTTGGCAAATTGTATAGGAAGCCGTGTTGCCACGTTTAAAGTTTAACAAACTTTTTGAAATATCTCAGGAACGATAGAAGATAGTACATTCGAATAAACCTTATTGTATAGGCTACATAAAGTCCCTTAGATTTGATTTGAAATAATTTTTCTAAAATCACAACTTAACATATATACAGGGCTGTTTTTTGTTTTGCAAATTTTGAGGTCCATTTTCTCAAAAACGAAATATTTGGATTAAATTTCTTGTATCGAAAGATCCTTTAATATTTAAGGGCTTAAGCGAGTTTAAAAAACTCGCACCAGAGTAATTTGACCTCAAAAAAAAGTGTACCACCCTAAATATCTCTGTTCCTATGAAAGTTGGAAAAATGAATGTTGGGGACGTATGTAAGGTTAAGTCACCTCAATTTTGCCCGTGTGCTTAACCGGTTTTGAGCAATACATTTTTTTCAAGAACTTTTTAATATCACCCTGTATATTTTTTACAGCCCTTGTAATTCTATTTAAAATGATACCGCACATGATGGGTCTAAATATTATAGGTTCAAAGATATGACCATTAATAACTTAAAATTTGGAAACTTGTCGCCATGGCAACTTGTCGACATGGCAACCGACATTCAACAATCATATTATATACATGTAAGGTCTACATAATAGCTCATATATGCAAAGTTAAGGGAAAATTATTTTACGTTATATGAGACACATATCGCATTTCGCCATTTCGCAATTGAATAAATGTTGTTAGCAGTGGCGGCTGCACAATATAATTTTGGGAGGGGTTTAAAATGATTATTTTATTGAGAAATTCAGTCTTAAAATTAGAAGACTGAAATTTCGCTCGCATATAGTATATTGTATTATGCGTCGAATGAAAGTAATGCCATCCCCACAAGTGGTATAGAGCGCGATGTTGCCACATTTAAAATTTCACAAAGTTTTTGATATATTTCAGGTTTTTGAATAAGTTTTTGAATAAACTTTATTCTATAGGCCACTAAAAGCTCGTTAAATTTTATTTGAAACATTTTTTTATAAAATTATAAACTAAGATATATACAGGGTGTTTTTTGGTTTGTACAGTTTGCGATCGATTTACTTGAGACCGGCTATTGTACTACATTAAATGTCTCAGTTCCTATGAAAGTTGAAAAAATAAAGCTTGGAGGAACAAGTGTAAGACCCAGGGACCTCAATTTCACACAAAGAGGACACGAAGAAAGAGTGACTCAAAAGCGGTAATAGGGAAATATGAAGTGAAAAGCGGCAATACATCGCATGAAAGCGAACAAATTCTTTTAGACTGCTCTTTTAGAAATGAGCAAAAAGTGAGTCAAGAGGTGTCGTAGGCCATGGCAAACCGGACAGCGCAGCTGTCGGCGCCGTAGACAAATACGGGAAAATGTGAGTCAAGAGCGGCCGTTGAAAGATGGGATTCATGGGTAGGCCCGAGGGATTCAATTGAATTTAATAGACGATTTAAAAGGTGACAGTCAAAATTAACATTCAACTTTTGTTTTATACAAGATATAACAACACGTAGGATTTCCAGTAATTTTTGTGATAAGGGATTGTGTGAACCTTAACTGGATAAATACATTTTAAGTCCAGTTAAAGTTTTTAAGTCCATCCAATGCAACCGGAATCAAAGAGCAAAAACTAGGTTACGGCGTATACAGAGTTTATAAACTATTATTCGGGGGTTAAGGAATATCCATACATAATTATACGCTATAATTAGACAATGATTATTAGAGCACTTGCTTGAATAAGGCCAAAGAATCTAACTTTACTAAAACAAGTACGGCTCAAGAATAAAATAAATAAACTTGAAATCAAACGCATCAAGGTTTTAAATACTGAAGTACCAGAAATAATCTATTTACAATAGAATTATTTATTATACAGATTACCAAAAATTCAATGGTGTTAATAAATTTAGGGGAATAATAAAACAAATACTTTTTATTTACATTACATAAATATTAATTTGGATGAAACATAATTTTCCTTCCAAACGGAAGTAAATAAAATATGTACTCAAGAGCATTCATTTAATCATTATGATTTAATAGTCATTAATAATTGGATGTCCCACAAGTTAATAAAATATAAGACGGTTCTGATGGGTTAACTATTTGTAAAGATTAATCCGCCTACGATAAATTTTACATCTACACAAAAATTAATTATTTGTTAGTTTATTTTGAAATAGAAAATTACTTACAATGAAAACAATTATTTACTGAGAAAAAAATCAAAAGAATTAACGCGTGCAGTTCCTTTAACCCAAATCTTCAATGAAAATAAATGTTTACTCACATTTGTACTCCAGACATAATTCTTGACATAAAAAATTCTAACGATTATGAGCGCTATTGATCTACTCCATCTACGAAAAATTTAAACAATAATTAAGCGTTCCTCTATAATCTTTTTGCTTATCTATGATTGTCGATCGTGACGACCCCTGGCGGGTGAATCTTACGTAAAAGAAAATGATTGTGTCCCGCTCTTACTTATTACATGCCCATTACTCAAATTATTTTTTCAATGATTTTTTTTCTAACACATGGACGATATTTAAAAAGTTTAAAGATCTTTACATTAGAATCCTAATAAGTGAATACAACTACTATTTTTTTGGCATTGCAATATATAATGGGTGCGAATCGTTTTATGCAAATACTTATCAACCATAAAAAGTAAAGCATTCATTCTCATTTATGGTAGCAACAAGATGAAATAGAGTAGTAACCATTAGTTTAAAAATTTAGATCATTGGCTTCTTTATATTGCCAACAAAATTGCAGAATCATTCTTCGGTGGTATTCTTTTTGCTCTTATTTATGTTTTCAATTATCTTAATCTTCGAAATGCATACTTTGCGTTGAAATGCATTACTTGCGTCTATTATAGGGATAACCGTTGGCAAATTTACTCCGAGTAAAATCAGTATTTAACAAATAAATATTGATGAATTAGTAGATTTATGTGGATTAGAGTGGAAGGAGGTATATCTTAATTTCTGGATGATAAAAGAATGATTGCGAGATTTAGATGCGGAAGTGAGGAAAAAGGAAATTGGTATTGGATGAGAAAGAGTGAAAGAATATGTAGATAATGAAAATGAAAAGTGGGATCACTGGGTGAAAGAATATAATAAGTTGACATGGAGTGAGAATGACAGTGAATTAGCAGGTAACTGGAGAATGTGCTTAACGAAGTGTGGTAAGGGAGTCGAAGTAATGAATAAAGTTAAGATGGAAATAAAAAAGGAAGGGAAATTAAATATAACGGGCAAAGGTCATTGTAGTTCGCTCTTCCTTTTAAAAGGAAAAACTAAATTTATTATTGTTATTATTAATACAAACCAATGTTAAACCAATTGAGATGTAGCAGGATTTGTTGTTGAAACACACTGAGACCAAGTTCAAAGAAATCGCTAATTTAGCATTTGTTATGCAATCAAGAATTAAAAATGATTTCTATGCATCTTACTCTCATCGTTTCGTCAGTTTCTAATTTATTTAAGATAAACTGGAATGATCGTACCTAGTGGGTTTCAAAAGCAGGAAGTATGCCTTGAACAAGTGGTTAAATTATGAATTTTGTGTTGGGGGGGGGGGGGGCAAGAATATCCCTTGCAAATTTGGATGACCAGGTACATTGTCAACTTTGAATTCAAATTTTGTATGTTCTTAACTATTTTTGGACTTACGGAACATAAAACATTTATGGAACCATTCTGTGAAAATGTTACAGGCCACCAATGCTTTTTTTTTACCATCCAAGTTCTTCAAGCCTTGACCTTTCAATGCTTGAGGTTTAATGATTTATTAACCACCAAGGGTTTCAGCACGCGATCCCCTGAAGCGTTACTGTAAAATAGAAACGTAACACGGTCTCTTGCTACTTTAAAGCCACTTCTGGTAGTTATCTGCATACGTCCGGCTAGGAAGAAGACCAGTTTCATTTGAAGACCAGTTTCAATTTTCCTGCTGACATAAGAAAATTGTTTTGGAACCTTGATCTGCCTTGTATCCATCGTTTTGAATTATTTCGGCCAGCTTTGGGGAAATTCTTTTGCGGTCTTCTCATCCGCAAACGCAATTTCTTTAATTCAACTCTTTATTTTAAGATTATGGTACAAATGTCTTTTCAGAAAACCTTGTAGCCATCCAGTACTTGTTGAGAATTAAATTTTGGCTTAAGTGGATGGCTTTTCTTCCTTAATGTTTTTTTCGTAAAATCTTATTACCTACCATTTTATAATGTTAGCCCCAATTTGATTTTTTTTTATGCATGTGGTTGTCTATTCAAAGGATGAGTGCTTTTTCAGGGTTTTCAATACTTAGATTTCTAATGTAAAATGATGTTAGAGCACTCTGCTTCGTACCAACAACAATAAATTTTCTTTTAGTGTTTTAATTTATCTTGATAGTTCTAATCGTGGGTTCATTCCTATTTAAACTTTTACCACAGCTGTTGAATCTGCTCCTAATTCAAGATGATCTAAGAGTTTTATCTTATCTTTGTTTCCAGCGAAATAGCCTCTCTTTTGTGTTGCTTCTGGCTTGTTGACATTTTCATAGACCTTTGTGATCGCTGGTAATATTGCTTGATACTTACGTATTGGCTTGTCGTCGCGCATAGACTCCTGTTACTGCATTGTAATGAGTGAAGACTGTATCAGGAAATAAATTATATGTGGTTGGCTACACGCTGACCTCTATGTGTGACGGCGCAAATCAGCAACCCACGACTATACAAGCCGAGATGTAAGTAGAGCGCCAGCCAGCGACAACCACCGGATACGTAACCATTTAGTAAGCGTTGTCATACATATATCGTTATACTCTTCTATTGCATGCCGTTTTAATAGCTTTGTTCCTCCATCTACCTTACCTATTTCCTATACGACTACGGTGTATGTTTCTAACCTATGCCACACAAAGTTAATTACAGACACTCAGCTAACTTAACACCTGTGCCAGCCAAGGCGTAGAGTGGTCTATAGTGGTCTCCCTTGTCACCTACTACTAACTAGAGTGTATGATTCTAACTTACGTTAAATGGCGTTGGTTTCAGTCGCTAGACAACAGTAACATTGCTTGTTTGACGCGATGTGACGCAGGTCATAGCGACTTATCCCTACCATTGTCATTATCCGAATCATTTGGCTAAAGTAAACTCGCACCTCCCCGCTTTTACATTGTTCCCCCATAATTTTTGTTTTGTTATCATATCACCGCACATTCGCACCGCTATAACATTTAGTATTCATTGATTGATTTATTATTTGATTTAATATTCGCTAATCGCCATTAATACACTATTTGATTTGAGATTTGATTAATTGATATTTAATTTTGAATTTCTTGCATTGTTTGGATTTTGAAGAGTAATAGACGTATTTGTTAAATCGTAAACGCTGTTTCGCTAATTAATAGTAAGTTTATTTCAGCTTCCCGCAAAAACACGAGTATCTGGATTACTCACGTACTCGTAGGTGCCCGTACCCTCAGATAGTCCACTGAGGACCGAAGGAACAACAAGATCGGTTCCAACGTGCGGTCTCACGATAAACTGATCTGGCGCACGAGAATCACTTTTCCGGAGGATAGTAAATTCTGTAATTTTTGTTTGCGCCATTTGTGACAGTCGATAGGGCTCCCCATTAGCAGCGTCGTGAGTGAGACTTCAATTAATTTTTAAAACCTCGCTAATTCATGTTACAACTTTATACAGTTTATGGTTACTTACAATACAAAACCTAATTTCATGCAAGAATTTAAATAATTGTTTCAAAGGAATGAGGATGAGTGACTAGGTCATTCAAAACCGGTTGTTGTGTAATGTATTCTGCAAAGTAGAAACCTTTATTTTATCTATAAACATATCCGCCTACAAATGTTCATCAGTCAAAAATAAAAATAGTTGAAACAAGTTTTTAAGTTAAAGACTTTAAAAAGTAATAAACAAGAAATTTGTACGTATAACTATCAGTTTTTGTTATTTAAAAAACCAATTCAATTTCTGACTAAATACAAGGTCAAATGAAATAATTTATTGATACTCTCTTATCTTGTTTTATTTTTACGACCGGTTTCGCCTATTTAAATATAGGCATCATCAGGCAATGTCTTTGTTAGATCTGGTTAGGTGAACGTTCTTAATATGTGTGTCGTTGGTTGTTTTCTAGTAGAGATTTATAAGATTCACTAGTTTAACCTAAAAATCGCCTACCCATGAATCCCTTGGTCCCCATATTTGCCTACGGCGCGGACAGCTCAGCTGTACATTTTGCCGCGACCTGCGACTCACTTTTGGGAAATTTCTACCGCCAGACTGCCTTGAACGTTTGAAGTTGCCTACGCACGAATTCACCAACCCATAAATCCTCCGGTCCCTATATTTGTCTACGGCTATTTCCAACACGGCAGTTTGGCGCCAGACTGCTTTAAACCTTTGAATTGGCCCAAGTAAACATTAGACAACTAATAAATTAAATGTGGGGTCCTGCGAATCCTGGGGGATCTTGAATCACTTTTGAAAAATTTTTAATAGGGCAGTCTGGCGTGTTTTGCACCTTATTCTGCTTTGCCGCGGCCTGCGGCCGACGTTGAGCCAAATATTTACATTTTAGTTAAATTAATGTTTAACTTAAAACTTTTTTTTCACTAAATTCACTTTTTTGTTATTAACCTAAAGTTTTAAATTTCAAATCTTTTTTACTACTTTTATAAAAATTTGCACTTGCTATATCAGTCTAATCAAATTATAGTTCCTGTTCTTTTAATGGTATAAAGGAAACTGTATAAATTAAAAGTAATAATGTAAAAAACTAGGTTTTTTTTTAAATTTAATTTTATTATAGTTACTGGCCAATTGAGGACGTTTTCATACAAACATTTATTGTGCATCATTTATTGAAATCTTACGATTTATTTAATATTTACGAGAACCTGGAAGTACCGTAATATTTTGATTATTGTCGGCAAATTTTGTACAACTGCACTACAAATACTTGAATAAAAGTTTATACAATAGGGAAAAGAAGATATTAATAACATATTTGAACCTTATTAGTAAAACTTGTTCTAAATACAATCTAAAAGAAAACGCATGGACAAAAATGTTAGCAAAAATAATTCATTCTTCGATTGTATTACTAGCTAAATATGCCCTCCATTCCCTAAATGTTTCCTCAAAGTAAATATTTCCTCCATCATTAAATATTTTAATTATTTCCATACTATAAATAGTAATTATTGTATTCATATTAAATTCATTTTGATTTATATATTCTTATTTATATATTCTATATATTATTATTTAATTAAATATTAATAAAATAAATAATAACAATGGAATTTTGAATTACAATTATTGACGGTCAAAATTAAGATTAGGTCAAAATAAGACGCGAGGAACTTAGTAATAACGCTAAAAATTAACTCGTTTATTTCTAGAATTAATTAATAATACGTTTGTAATTTATAAGACTTTATTTGTGTACAGCTATGAAGTCACGTTCTGTATACTCGAAAGGCTTCTCTTCTCTGAATGAATTCGCGTATGTCTTAGAAGATTTCCGTTTACTGCAGTTTTGTAGCACATTCCACAGACTCAAAAGTCTTCTCTTCTGGATGAGTTCGTTTGTGTTGTAGAAGATATGCTTTTACTGCAGATTTGAAGTCACATTCCGTACATTTGAAAGGCTTCTCTTCGTTATGATTTCGTTTGTAATTTAGAAGACTTACTTTGTGTGCAGTTTTGAAGTCACATTCCGTACACTCGAAAGTTCTTTCAAGAATTTTGTTTAGGTATTAGAAAATTTCCCTTTACTGCAGATTTGTAACCACATTCCGTACACGTGAAAGGTTTCTCTTATGAATGAGTTTGTTTATGTTATAGAAGATATGCATTCTACTGCTTTTACTGATACATTTGAAAGTTTTCTCTTCATAATGATTTCGAACATAATTTAGAAAACTTACTTTGTGTGTAGTTTGAAGTCAGATTTCGTCCACTTCAAAGACTTCTCTTCTGAAAGAGTTCGTTTGTGAGTTAAAATATTTACCTTGGGTATAGTTTTCTTGTCACATTCCGTACACTCGAAATGTTTCTCTTCTGAATGAGTTTGTTTGTGTTGTAGAAGATATCTCTTTTCTTTGTGCTATCTAAGATACGAAATCTATTAGGATATACTGCAGTGACTCATGGAGATTAAAATTAAGTAAAATAAGACGCGATGTACTTAGTAATAGCGCTAAAAATTAATTCATTTATTTCCACAAATAATTAGCAATACATACGGAATCAACAAAGGAAAAAGAAAGTGCTAAGAGTTTAAAACAAATACCTCACATAGTAATAAAAAAATGTTTAAATTCAAAACTTTTAAAAAGAAAAGTCGAATAAAAATATAATTCAAATTAGTTGAGTTTCAAAATTATAAAAATAAATAATGTATTTGAATAAAATTGATCTTAGAAAATTTCTTTAGGAATTTTCCCCTGTTTATCCTTGGATGTTAAAAAGAATTATATTTTAGTTATATAAAATATTTATTATTATATAGAATCAATATAAATTTAATGTAATTTTGTTTCAAGTTATATTCTAGATTTTAGTAATTCTCGCACTTTTTATTTCTGTCTTAACTTTTTCATTACTTCGAGTCCCTTACCATTATCCCACAAAAACATTCTCCGCTAATTTCCTCTCATTCCTACCTTTCGCAATATTTCACTCTTTCTAGTCCAATATCTATGTCCTCTTTTTTCACTTCCATATCAGAATCTCGCAATCATTCTTTTATTATCCATACTGATTTAGACACTCTGTTTTTTGTTGAAATGTATTATGTGTTGCTAGTTTGTTTATTAAGATTTATTTGATTTTTTTGAGTATTATGTATTCGAAGATGCCTTTTTTCTGCAGTTTTGTAACCACATTCCATACAATTCGAAGGTTTTCCTTTTGAATGAGTTCGTATATGTTGTAGAAGATATGCTTTTATTGCAGATTTGAAGTCACATTCCGTACATTTGAAAGGCTTTTCATCGTTACGATTTCGTTTGTGATTTTGAAGACTTACTTTGCATGCAGTTTTAAAGTCACATTCCGTACACTCGAAAGTAGTGTTTTCCGAATATTGTTTAGGTATTAGAAATTTTCCCTTTACTACAGGTTTTAACCAATTCCATACAATTGAAAAGTTTCTCTTTTGAATGAGTGTTGTAGAAGATATGTTTTACTGCAGATTTGAAGTCACATTCCGTACATTTGGAAGGCTTCTCTTCGTTATGATGTTATTTGTGTTTTAGAAGACTTACTTTATGTACAGTTTTAAAGTCACATTCCGTACACTCGAACGTACTCTTTTCTGAATGAGTTCGTTTATGTATTAGAAAATTTCAGTTTACTGCAGTTTTGTAACCACATTCCATCACTCAAAAGTCTTCTCTTCTGACTGAGTTCGTTTGTGTGTCAGAAGATATCCTTTTACTATAGATTCGAAGTCATAGTCCGTACGTTTTAAAGGCTTCTCTTCGGTTAGATTTCGTTTCTAACTTAGAGAACTTGCGTTATGTCCAGTTTTGAAGTCACATTCCGTACACGCGAAAGGCTTTTTTTCTGAGTTTTGTTTAGGTATTAGAAAATTTCTCTTTACTGCAGTTTGGTAATCACATTATAACCACATTCCGTACACTTGAAAGGCCTCTCTTTTGAATGAGTTCGTTTGTGTTATATAAGATATGCTTTTACTGCAGATTTGAAGCCACATTCCGTTCATCTGAAAGTCTTCTCTTCGTTTATGATTCCATTTGTAATTTAGATGACTCACTTTGTATGCAGTTTTGAAGTCACATTCCGTACACTCAAAAGTCTTCTTTTCTGAATGAGTTCGTTTGTGATTTAGAATATTTATTTTGAGTGCAGTTTTGTAGTCACATTCCGTACAATAGAAATGTCTCTTTTCAGAATGCGTTTGTTTGTGTTATAGAAGATATCTTTTTACTTTGCGTTATAGAAGATACCTGTTAGAGTACTCCGCAATCTATTAAGATACAGTGCAGTACCTCATGGAGATTAAAATTAAATATAAGTAAGACGCGATGTACTTGTTATAACGGTAAAATGAATAAAAGAGAAACGAAAACAAGCGTCTTAAAAGTTTAAACAATTAAACTCACGTAGTAATAAAAAAAAAAAACAAAATAGTATTGCGTAATTAAAAAACTAAAATCTTTTAAAAGAAAATCAAATCATAATAGAATTAGTTCAATGAAATGCAATAGGTACATATCTACATGTTTTGCCAATAAATGAAAGCAATAATACACCTAGATGTGAGCGTTTGAAAATAATATGTTATATTTTATTAAATGTTTCTGATAATTGTGCAAAATCATCAAATAGAATTTTACAGCCGATGCTTTACTTTCTCGATTATAATACTTGTAAGGTATTTGACTTTCAACTCATTTAGGAACAAATAAAAAGATAAATCAAATTAGTTAAATTTTTTAAAATAATAAAAAATAATATATTTTAATAAAATTGATATTAGAAACTTTCATCAGGAATTTTCCTCTGTTTATCCTTGGATGAACTGAGACATTGGAAAAGTTTTGTATTGGCTAAACTGGTGACTAACCTTGTTTCGCGCAACGTCTCGCGCCGTATAAATGGTAAAGGCGAGATATCCACCTATCGAGATCGTCTCGCGAAACAGTGGTGCCCAATATAAACGCCGCTGAATAAGTTACATTGTGTCATGGAGTTTAGTAAGTGTCGTCCCACTACTGTGAGAAATTTGTAAGTGACTAATTGGAGATTATATATATATACATATATATATATATATATATATATATATATATATAAACTATATAT
>WYDF02297006.1:0-15840 GCA_009867245.2 Adranes taylori | reverse complement strand
GGATTACCGCATTTGTTACAGTATTTCTTTTTCTGAGCTGTACACTCTCGACCGGAATGTCCTTCCTCCGAACAGTTCCAACAAGTAATTTTTTGTTGGCGTTGTTCTTAACCTCCTTAACTGGATGTTTAATAGCACCTACTATCTTCCTTTGACTAGCCAAATTTAAGGAAGGTTCTAATTTAATCAATATATCAGCCGAATCTGACACCGTCTCAATATTAAATAGAGCAAGGTGGGGTTTGTACGCAGAAATTATATTTTTCGATATGATATATACTTTTTCCTTTTCAGGAATGGGCCGGTTAAGTTTAGCAAACATATTCACCATAACAGAGATGAAAATAATTACTTTTCATTAGGTTTTTGAACCCTCCCATAAAACGACTGCAATTTCATGGTGAAAATCGGATGGTAAAAAGTATGATTTTAAAGCCTTGACTAAGGTTTCTCACTCATAAAATAGATGTAATTTCGTCGAACGAAGAGCATCGCAGTGGAATAAATCTATGGCCGAAGCATATAATTCTTCATTGGAAGAATGTCTTGCATCCTTCAACTCCTCGATATGTTCTAGGAATTGTAGTACGCACTCCTTTCCATCCAACTTTACATCTACACTTATTTACTGCTACAGGTTTACGGTATGGGCCTACGGGTGCGTTGTCGCAATGTCTCACCTCATGTTGATTACCGGGACGATTAGTTACATTGAGCAAAGGTCTACATAGATCTATTAAGTTAACCCCTTCTCCAGTGGCATTCAACTGTAAAATGGGAGCTATCCCTCGTGAAGTACTCGGTTTATCTAATCTCCTAACAGTTTCAGTTTGCTCAAGTGTAATAGAAAAAGAATTTATAGGTCGATCAAAATAATTCATGTGTTCCAGTATGGTACGAATAAAATCGAAAGAAATCTGTTTATAGTCAATGACGTTCTCATCCAAGTTCGGAATGCGAGTTAAACGCCCTACTACCTGGTATATTTTGAACAACTATACGATAACTGGTCTCATGTTTATTTTCACCATATTTAGCAACATTGTCATGCAAGACACTTAAAAGTTTTATCAATTCCTTCTCAATAATAAATTCAGGACACTCATAGAGTACACCTGAGCGATTAATATCCTGTAACAAAAGTCTACGAAGCTTAACCCTTTCTCACGTACGCACTCCTTTCTCACTCCAAATTCGCGGTACCGTAGTTCTTCTAATCTTATATTCATACTAAATTTCATAAGAGTGCAACCGGTACACATCCATCCATCTTATATTATTTCAATATATTATAATCTACAATAACAGACTCTCCAGCACAATAAATTCTTTAGGATATAATAACAATACTTTTCCCTTGTGGTATTCTCACTCCCGTGACGGCACTCGAATTGTTCTAAATTTAGCCTAAATTCATACTCAACTATTCATAAAGAACAAATCAAATTATCTCAACAATTCATAAATATATCTCATCAATTCAGAAATATCACACAACAATTCAAAAATATATCTCAACAAATTAATTTGAATCTTATGGACTAGGAAAGGTAATTAGATAAATATCCTGATCTGAATCTGAATTTATCAGAACAGGATGTCCGCTTTCTATGAAGGTCGAAATTATTTCCGTCGTTTTTTACAAAATGTACTGATGTGGATCTTATGTCGAAACTCGCCTCACACGTTGTAAGGCGCCACTTATCTACTAAAATGGCGTATAGATCTGTTTTTTATCACATTGCAGAAGCGTACGATCCAGCGTGCACGTTGGAACCACATAACCAATGTGCGGTCACTCTTAAACTGACCTGGCGTCCGAGATTTCTATTTTTGAGGGTTATTATATTCTCTAGTAATATATTAGTTTGTGCCATTTGTGACATCGCTTGAATCTCCATTAGTAGTGTCGTGAGCGAGAGTCTGTCACAAAACTTTGCATAACCCCACCACACTGCTATTCATTGGATTTAAATCTGGAAATCAGGGGGGCCATTACACTCGTACCTTACGACCAATCAACTGGGGGAAATCAACTAGCCAACTTGTGTAACATAGTGTGGGGGTAGATCATTCTGCATGAACCATTCTGGTTTTCCAGATGTCAGCTACTTCAAATCAGGTAGTAATTCATCTCCTAACATTGTTAAATAAAGTTCACTGTTAACTCTTTCGTCAAAGAAGTATGGGCTTATGATCCAGTCTTTCCGCAGACAACACCAAAACATGACGAGTGAGCGCGTTAGTCTTTACTTCCAATAAACCAGTTAGAGTTACTGCTGGAGCAATACCTAAAGTTATGTCGGTTTATCTCACCATTTACATTAAAAATGGCTTCGTCCAAGAATATAATTTTAGACCAAAGCCCTGGGTTCTCTAGCAACTAGGTCAAAAACTAATTGCATATTTCCAATCTGCGATCTGGATCGCTTTCAAACATTTGTAACTCGTACGAATGAAATTTATGTATTTGCAAAGTATTGCCGTGTGGTTCGAGGAAAGCGCACTTCCAGGCATGTTCGGCGGATTGATTTCTTTGGATTTGCTGATACCTTCGCCAAAATCCCTTACACTACCTCTTCTGAAGTCCCCAAACATTGAGATCTTTTACCATTGGCCACATTTAAACTTAGCTAGCAGTTTTCCAACTGTAGAGTGGAACATTGGCTCTCGTTCAGGATGCTTCACATTAAATTCATCTGCAATTTGTCTTTAAGAGAATTCTTCTCTTCCGAAAAGTGGTCAGTGGTCAACATTTTTCAGTCCTACAAGGAAACATAGCAAAATTAGTAAAACCTTATGGTGCGGGACTTTTGAACACCCTGTAAGATACATTTTGCATAGGTGTTACCTTCACTTTTTTTGTGAAACTACATTTTATTTGATCTTGTTGGATAAACAGGTTATTTTCCCCTAGCTCAACCAACTTTAAAAACCAATCTTTTGTCACTTTGTTGGAAACAGAGCTTCCCATTGCAACAGAGTCGAACAGATTGGAGCTTCAGGATATGGTATGAACAAGCCAATGCACCTTCTGCCCGTGTTACTTCTGGTGAAGTTTTGTTGAAAAATTAAAAATTTTATTGAAATCATCTCTGCCGAGAAATATCACTACTTTGGCGATAAAAAGAAAATATCCTCTCAGCTCCACTTAATGTAATAATCATGTATATATTACAAATTTCTAAACGGTCCCACAACATCTAAAAGGACTTTACAAGCTACAAAGATTTTATAGAAGTTGTAGAGAGTTTTCTAGAAACATCAAAGAGCCACATCTAAACGCAACTCCAAAATGGGCAGCAGTTGTCCAGCAGTGTGTACACAAGCGCACAATCTCCAATTTTTTTAGAAGCATTACAAGCAAAACTTGCGAGTTTTGCATCCACAATTTTAAAACAGACGAGGTCACCTTTTTAATTCATACCCTGAGGACCAAAGTGCACACAGAATCGGAAAAAGTTTGTAGTTTTTTTAACCAAAATAAAAAAGTCGAGTTTGAACGGGAAATGTCCAGGAGACAATAAATAAGGCTTCTTGTTCCTTACAGAAATTCAATTTTTTTACGAAGCATTTAACATATCGACACGTAGATGTTTTTAAATATTAGTCGCCAATTAAAATAAAAGTTCTGTCAAAGCAAATTTGCATAGGCCAAAGGATTCCGATTGCTGTTAGTATGTTTGACGAATTTGTTTTCTTGAGTGAAGAGCTAAGAGTGATTGTTCCCACCAAACTGCACAAGTAAGAGTGGACGGCGCAACGTCTGAGAAAATCGTAATACGACAAGGTTGTGTTTTATCTCCCATTCTATTCAATCTTTATTCTGAAACTATATTCACAGGAGAACTTGCCGGCACCAATAGAGGCATCAAGATGTACTTTAAAAGAATCAGCAACCTCCGCTAGCACCACAACCTCACAGAGCTACAGAAAGTTTCGGTCTCTTCTTGAATGTCAAGGGAGGAATGCTCGTGGTTGTCTTGAAGCAACCAAGACCAGCTGTTTTATTTATAAATTATAGACCCATGAAACTACTACATACATTTCGATACCAGCGAGTTGTGGTGAAGAACAAAGTGATTTGAAAAGCGAGATCAAGGCTAGAATCGAGAAGGCTCGCCTACTTTCATCAGCATGAAAAACTGATTTATCGCATACGACCTAGATCTTTAGCTTCGTGTGCGATTATTGCGTTGTTACATTTTTCCTGTCCTACTCTATGGATGTGAATGCTGGACATTCAACCAGGAGAGGAAAATCGCATTGACGCTTTCGAAATTTACCTAGAGAAGGATATTACGTATCTCATGGATGGCACGACGGACAAACATGAAAGTTCTCAGTACGATAGACAATATTTTGGAGCTGATAAAACTGTCAAGGAAAGGAAACTGTAATCCATTGGGCACATCATGCGTGTTGAAAAGTATGAGATCTTTCTGGGCAAGGAAAAGTTCTGGGCAGAAGATCAATAAGACGACACCATAATTCATGACTGAAGGATTATCACGCCACTAATCTACTCGCGCAATAAATAAGCGATAGTAGCCGCGATCGAAGTGGTTCGCGTTGCTTCGAAATACCCCTGCGACAACCTGGGCGACTCGCCGCAATTTGAGCAACTGTTGCTTACAAAAAATACCAAACAACAATTGCACCAAAGAAGCATTCTGCAGTGAATACATAGTTAGTTGAGCCCATCTTCGCCTTTGTTAATTATATATTTACTTATTTTCCCCTAGTAGATCTTGAACGAAATAATATTTATAAATCTTAATTGGAAAGAAACTAAAATAAAGGAGTAATTAGTCCAGTTGGTTTAATTTCAAGATAACAATCAAAACATAATTTATAGTTGCCTACGATCTTAAATGAAAGATGCTTAATTAATTTAAATAATTGATCCAGCTGTTTCAATCTCAGAAATAAACCATCACAGTCAACCATTCGATTTCACGTCTTCACCACGTACAGTTGTAGAACAACACACACCCAATGGAAAACCAAGCAACCAACCAGCAATACATTATGTTCTACCCTAGGTTTCTCATCGGCTGAGCTGTCCCCCTCCACAACAGTTCACACGAGGTTTAACACAAGTCAAGGAATAAGTTCGGCTCCTACCAACATTCTGGGGCAAGTTCTAAATACAAAAATCTCGTACCGAGAACCATTCGTCAATCTTATAATCAATAGCCCCTTCCAAGAACTATATATAATCAATTTCTCCAAATTAGCATGAAAGATATATACAAAATCAGTCAGCTGATCCAGGAAAACAGATTTTACACGTACTCGCTAATTACAATAAAAAAAAAGAAATCTAGAAACAGTTATCAATTTAGCGTAATATGCCGAAAATAACATTCAGAACTACAAAGAATGCTATTAATGGTTATCTAAATATACAAAAAAAAACAATTAAAACCTTTGAAATCAATTGATCTAACTAACCAAACATGTGGTTTCGTAAAATCAATTCTAAATGCTGAATTTCTAAATTTACAAAATTGAACAAAACTTACCAGAATTTTCTGGAATAACACGACAAAATTGATTTTTTTTAGTCAAACAACCATAATTTCTCATCTAATATCAATTCCACCGTAATCTCTACATAAGTGGAAATTAATATTTAAACTAATCCCCACAAGAATAATCTCTGGGAATTAACTGAGATTTAAATTCTTTAATAAGTCTGATTAAAGCTATCAGATGCACTCAGATTAATTAAATTTGCAGTTCTCACATTTCGAATATTGTTGATTTATACACTGCCAAAATAATATCTCAGCATGAGTTCGTCCCTGATCATCATCCGTGATGGTTCGCGAAATGGTGGGCTCCATGTTGAACCTATATTTTTAAGTAACAACAATAAATGTTTGAATATCTATTTCATCTTTGAATTAAAATTAATTATTTTTCATAATACGAATAATAATGGCTCTGCAAAGAAAATATCTCATTTCATAAAATCGGATCTATCATTTAACTGTTTTTTTTATAATATCCCCAAATTTAAATTATAAAAAAAAATGAATTAAATTAAAAATAATAATAATAATTTCTAAATGATAATGAATTTAACTAGGCTCTGTCGACTTTTAACGGTTTCGCCGGGATTTCGGTTACTGTTTGGAAAAGAACAATAATGGGTAAAGGACATAATGTCCATTCCCAAGAAAAATGAAGAAGAAGAATATCTGATAGCCCTTTTTATCTGTCTCTCTCTCTCACCATCGCTCGCGCGTTTTACTTATGCTGTGTTTTCGTACATTGTTGTCGCATTGATAAATTTGTGCGTACTTTACATTTTATTGTGTTTTCGAGAGGAAGCAGTTTCTCGAGCCAAAAATAGCTAATTGGATTTCCAACCTCTGTAGGGAGATGGCGCTATAAGAAGGAGATTATGTCTAAACTTTCGCAACATTGTTTTCTTCTACAGTATTAAAACTTTCCATATGTTCTTGTATCACTAGAAAGCAATCAAGGAAAACTTACTGTTAATGTTATAAAACTGCAAGACATTAGAAAACGGTATCAGTGCTGCAAGAAAACGGCATATTGCAAAATCGTATCATATTTCTAGCTGCAAGATCATTTTCTGGGATGTTATAGAATGGGAAATCTGAATTTACTTACTTTTACATTCTACTGAATTTAATTTTTATTTTTAAACATCAAAATGAACTTCTTTTTAAAACTTTCTCTATAACAAAACTTAGTTAATTTTGAACAGAGGTTATTTCCCCTACAGACATAAATTTCTGAGATCTCTGAGCTTCAAGAAGACTACTTTAGAAAATGGCTGATTAAAACAAAACTTCTACACCGCTTAACCAATCGCCATGAAAATTTATAAACATAGGTACTTGAGCACGAAGAATATTTTTATGCTATACACTTTGTTGTAACTCGCCACTAGATGGCGCTGCAGTACATCAACTTCTACACCGTTCGGCCGATCGCCATGAAAATTGATATACATAGCTATTTGAATACATTTTATGGTATTTTTATGCTATTAACTTTGTTGTAACTTGCTTTAGGAGACACCGGGAATGCCGCGGCAACAGGCCCCGGCAATTAGACCATGCCGCTAGCGGCAAAGTCGCGGCCATGAAATCATACCGCTGCTATACGGCAATTACACGCTGCTATACGGCAATGCTATACGGCAATCCTACACGGCAATGCTATACGACAATGCTATACGGCAATGCTATACGGCAATGCTATACGGCAATGCTATACAGCATTTCTATACGACATTTCTATACGGCAAACAATACGGAAATTAAGCCATGTCAGTGCTCGCGGCAAAGCCGCGGCTGCAGGCTGGGGCAATTAGACCATATCGCTGGCCGAGGCAATGGTCCAATACCGGTGGCTGCTGCAAAGTCACAGCAATTAGATCATGTCGCTGCTCGCGTGAAGCCGCGGCCGTAGGCCCTGGAATAGAAACCATATCGCTGGTCGCGGAAATGACATGATACCGCGGTCGCGGCCAAGTCACGTTAACGATACCATACTAAGCCGCAGCTATGAAACAATACTGTTGGCAATTTGAGCATGCTGCGGCAATTAGACTGTGTTGCCGCATTAATTAGGCCTCTTCGCTGACCGCGGTGAAGGCGTTGCCGCAGGCCACGGTAGTGCGGCCAGCAGAGCTGTCCGCGCTGTAGGAAAATATGGGGACAAGGTGGGGGGCAAAAGAACGTTTGCCGGGTCCGCTAGTTTGTATATAAAACATAAATCTCACTTATCTATATATAATTAAAATGGTAAGAGTGTAGCCTGAAAGCGGTTTCTTTCTTTATAACAAATATATAATGCTTATTTTGAATTTTTCTATTAACGGTGTATTGTTTATGAAGATAATATTGGTTTAATTGGAAAATCACTAATTTCTGATAATATTAAGATACTTGCAATGAAAACGTCTTTTCAAACTTCTTCATACCCAAAATGAAAACTTTTTCATATCTCAAATGGGTATGAAAATTTTTCATACCCTTTTATACTCCAAATGAGACTTTTTCATACTCCAAATGGGGTACAAAATAGTTCAAAAAGACAGTATCATTGTATATTAAAGTCGGATATAACTTTTTCATACTCCAAATGAAAACTTTTTCAATACCCAATTGGGTATGAAAACATTTTAGAACCTTTTCACACACCAAGCAAAGTTATCTGCGCCGTAAGCAACTACGAAAATCTGGGGATTCATCGATAGTCCAATTCAAAAGATTTTGGCAGTCATGCGTGCGAACAAACTCCTCAAACAGTGAGTCAAGAACGGCTTCAGGCCGCGGCAAAGCGAATAACGAAGCTGGCCGCGACGTAGGCAAATACGGGAACCGGACGATTTATGAGGAGGCAAATTCATGGACAGGCAAATTCATGGGTACACGTTTCTCGGATACGCTAGTCTATATATAATTCAAATCGTAAAAGAGAGCAGCCCGTCAAGTAATGGAAAACCCGGTAGGGTCCTATAAAGGCTTAAAAAATGACAGCTCCCTCGACAAGGTAAATAATTTCTTGCTTAGAAATGATCTATAAGTGACTTGGCGTGACAAAGCGGACGGCGGAGGTAATATGAGGGATTCACGAGTTAGCGAATTCGTACATTAGACAAATTCAAAAGTGCACAAGCACACCAGACTGCTTTGTTAGAAATGTTCAAAAAATTCATGAGTTGGCGAATTTTTGCGTAGCCGATTTAAAAAGTTCAAGTCAATCTATCGTGCCAAGCACGTCAAAAGGCCAAACGTGTTCATAAAGGCCAAGAAAGTTCTCAAAAGTGGGCCGGACAGCAGAGCCCTGCGCGCCGTAGGAAATTATGGGGAACTGCATGGGTTGGCAAATTAGTGCATAGATGTATTCACAAGTCCAAGCGAATCTTACGTGCTTGACCACGGAAAAATTCCCTAAAAAGTGAGTTAAGAAAACTAGGCAAATACGGTATCGGGGGTTTCATGAATAGGCAATTTATAGAGTACACTAATCTTGTATCTTATTGATAATTTGCATTATCAAATTTGAAATCGTTTATCTAATTGCGTATTTTAATTATAACAAATTTCTTTATTTTAAGAAGGATAGAAGCTATAGCAATGAATACAATCATAAAATACAGGTGCGGTGTGAATAGTTCTTTAGCTCTATGCCAATAATTCTTAAAAAATAAATAAATAATAAACAACGAACGTCCTTGCATGGTCGTTCAGTGCCTAGAATTGCGACATGCATTAGATTATTATTATTGTTATTATTATTATTATTATTGTTACTATGCTAACAAATACGTACGTCGTTATTTAGAATAAGCAATAGCAAACGGTAATAAAAAATCATATATCTCAATATGTTTAAAGGCCGAGTTTTTCTTAAAGTCTGGCCCACGCATCACGATTTTCATTTTATTTACAATTCTCATTGTATAAGAAAGTCTTGAAAATGTTCTAAATATTTTTTATACCAACGCTTTGAACGATCATATAAACAACATTTGGTTGTTTACAAATAAAATATTCGTGGACTTCATCGCTACCCCATCTGCCATATACTGGAAATCCTACGTTTTGTTGTATCTTGCATAAAACAAAAGTTGAACCTTTTAGTTTCGACTGTCTCCTTTTAAGTCGTCTATTAAATTTAATTAGGACAATAGTGCTGAGCTTAAACTAAACAACATTAGTCTATCCCATGAATCCCCCGCCTGCCCATGAATCCCCCGCTCCCCATATTTGCCTACGGCGCGGATAGCTCCGCTGGCCACTTTGCCACAGCCTACAGCCTCTTGACTGCCTTGGTCTTATGAATTCGTTCGCTTTGCGGTCTGCTGACGTTTTTGACTTATTTTTTCCCCACTATCGCTGGTTATTGATTATAACCATTGATTATATGATTTGTCTCTTTCTTCACATTCTTTAGCTTTACCGCGAGTAGTTGAAACTGTGGTCCGGTCCTCTTGCAGCCAAATTTTTACATAAAGCTGTGCATCAAAATTTGCAAATGGAGGAAATAACCAATTGTTAGCCGAGTCCTCAAATCGGTTATAGTAAGGTTCATAACCGAAAACCCACGTTCGCAATCAGCTGTTGTTGTAGGAAGAATGTTCAAAGTTCTTAAAAGATTAGAAGATGCATTTCGTGTGCGCTACTACACTTTCAGATTCAGATAAATGAAATCGACGTGTAACTTTTTTAACTTCAACTTCTCCTTAGGCATCATCAGTAACTGTATTTAATACTTCGCCAATCACCTAATAAACAAAAAGAAATCTTTTAAATATTCGTCCAAAAACACTTGGTTTGACGTCTCCCTTACCTTTAGATCTTCTAAAATTGTGTTGTTAATAGGGTCATCAAATAAGCGAAGTTACAACCTGTAAACTAAATATTGCAAAAATTGCTACCTATTAATTCCTCTTCCCGACTTCCTTATTGTCATATTTATAACCTTAACACCTTTGAAAACTCCGATTCCAATAGCTTCTGCAACTTCGTTTTCTTTTTCTCCATGTTCAGTTTTTCAGCTTTCTAGAATTCTAATAGTTCTAGACATCGCAGTTTGAGTACGCATAAGAGTTGTTTCTCTTGTTGAAGTATACAAGATAACATTCTTAGTTCACAAGGAACGTTGTAAAAAAGCGCATGTTCTAGTAGAAATGATGAAGACTCTAATTTTCTTTTGAGCCCAGTTGTTGTGACATCGCGACTTTCACTCACGTGTGCATGCAAAGTCAGATAATATTTCCAAACAGCTTTTACAGTTCGGAAATTACTTGCAGACCGTCGTACATTTAAGACGCGACCTATATTTTTCATTTCTATTCCTACCTCTATGCAAGCTTGTTCCAAAACCTATAAAGTTTTTAGGGCTTTGATAATAATAAGCGTAGAGTTTGTCCATGAAACTTTGAAAACGGGAAACAACAGTACAATTTTTTAAGCGAAAAAGGCGAAAATAGTCTGGTATCTCTTCAGATACTTTTGTAGGGACTCCAGGTTTCCTTCCTAGCATAAGACTTACACCATCGCTTACAAAGGCAATCCAATTCTTCTCCGTCAATGATTTTGATATTCCAGGACTTTCTAAGCAGACCCAAAGAGCTTTCTCAATAGTTTCTGCATCTTGTCCATCGAGCTCAATTAAATCTAAGAATGCTACAATGGGAACCTCGGAATTAAAATATGAAGAAATGTATACAATTAGAGTGCACTTGTTGCTTAATGTGGTTGATTGATCCGCCAATATAGTAAACTTTGATTCGTACTGTGTGTGAAATGAGTCTTTTGCGCATCTCCTTTGCTGTGATATTAATCATTTTCGTAGCAGTAGTTCTGCTAGGTAAAGAGGATCCCAAATTCAAGCCAAGTTCAACAAGTTCTTCATATTGCAGAAAGGGGCTGATTTATGCAGTATATTGTATTAAAAAGTCGAACGGTCGCTATTACTTTCAGATAAATATTTTATCCAAAGCTCTTATTTGTCCCTTGTTCAATATGTTTTCCGAAATCATATGAGATTTGCTTTCTGATTGCTGTTTAATTTTAGTCCTTAAAGAAGCTAGTTGATTTTTTCTATTAGTTCCAGCAGCTGTGATGTCATAGTGTACCCACTCAGTTGAGATTCGAACATTAGCATAAGAAATAGATTTTTCAAGTTGTAAGGCGTGCTTTCCTTTGATACAAACACTACATCCTAATTTACCATTCCTGCAAGGTAACCATGGATTTTTTGTTCGAAATTCTGTCGCTTGTTCACTAGTCCACAATGTAGGCCAAATTTTGGATGTTGATTCAGATGCACTACTAGTCGTAGCAACATCGATATTATCTTCATCCGATTCGCATTTACTTTTCTAAGCTTGGCTGGCGGAGAAAAAACTGAAGAGCGTGCCACGTTTATTAGAATTCGAAGTCATTTTTGATTTCAAGATTCTGTAGTGTTAATAAAATTAAGAAATTCTATTATTACGAACTAAATTTATAATAATTTAACATACATTCAATACAGCAACAACAAGCGAGAATTGTATTATAGCTTTGTGTTGACACGGTGATGGTAAAATACTCGATACACACCAGAAGCAATTCTGTTGAACTGCTGCAGAGACTGCTTGTTCATCGGGATATATGCAATTGCCTTCAATTGGGACCTATGTCTAGCGCGCGTGGTCGTAGCGCCAACACATATATCATGAAGTAAAATTTGTGCCAATGGACTGTCGCGAATGGCCGGAAAAATAATAAATAACGGGACTGTGATACAGAGAGACGTGTACGTTATGCATCACTCTGAACAACAACACAGATATTATTACATTTATAACAACAGTACCAGGTGTTGTTTGTACGCTGCAATTGTATGCGAAATTCATGTGGCTAATATAGCAAGACGCTCGCAGATGCGCTGATCTGCATGTATGGGCAATGCATGTACCCTATCTGAGTAGGGTTGCATAATATTGTAATCTTTGATATAATGAGTTTCATTGCCTTTTTCAACTTGAGTATTATGTAACTATTTTCGACGTCTTCATGAATTGAAAATTTCCCGCGATACAGTTTGAGGGTATACGCAGTATTTACAGAAAAGTGTTGAGAGTATACGGCGTATATGGAGTATACCCTATGGGAACACCAATGATTATAATCAATTACCGACTGTCTCCTCTGCTACACATAATTTGTATAATTGACGTCATCGGTCTTATTTTTATCCGACGGAAGAAATAACTCTACTCTTCAAATCAGACGGTGAAATTCTAGCTTAATTAAGTTGGTTTAAATGTATTTAAATTCTACTTTATTTAATGAATTTCTACTTTATTTCATTGTCTAGCCCACAACATGCTTAAACCACTAAACATTTCAAAGAATCAAGCCATCGTGAATTATTTAAGTAATTTCAAGCGGACAAAACTATCTACCAGAAAAGCAAATTAGAATGGGGACAAATCGCCTCACGATAATATAGTAAGGTCACTGGTGTCATTGAAGGGGGGGGGGGAGTAATATTTTAAAGTGATCTGAGATAGATAGATCTATAGTTCTACAGTCAATTTTCTTTCTTTAAGTAATGGAAAAAACGGTTTAATACAAAAATTTTCAATAATAACTTATGTGCCTGGCTGTGACTGTATTAAGAAGGCGTGTAATTTTTCTAACATAAGCGATTAAATAATAGAAAAAGACAAGCCACTTTGTTTACAAAGCATGCGGCAATAGTTATGTATATTGTTACTACGTAATCAGAAGGTACTTATGCATTGATAGAAACAAAGTCGTGCAATCTGTTTGATGTATACAAATGTTTATTTCTATTTTTTTACAAGTACTAACTTATATTGCGCGCTACCTACTTACCTACTGATTTACAAAGCTTACATGTAATGAATTAGCTATTTAAATATTCAATCTACAGCTAATGGGGGATTCTATATTTGTTTCAAGTATAATATAAGAATGGTGGATTTATTTTTGTATCGGTAGCTATCAATTTTTATTTTAATTGTCCCAAGTGTTAGTAGGAATGTGATTGATGCTACTACGTCTGTATTATATTTAAATAAGCGTATTGATTTAATTACTATTCAAGTTCATTAATTTAAACTGTACAATAACAAATCTAATTTGATTCGCGCAACAAACACAATTGGAACCTTTTTGGACAAACGTCTAGTTGGATACGTTACTATGGCTTTACAAGTTTACGAGGAATGTCATTTTAATTTTGCATATAGCCATATAGAGGGCGGAAGTAACAAAACGTATGGTTCCAAACTTAACCTCAACATTATATTGACAAGTATTGAAAATTTCGTCAAAATACAACAAGTGGTTTAGTCACAGTTAGTAAGGCGTTCAGAAATATGGCACTGAACCGAGAACATTTGCGAGCGATAAGTTTTTACAATTTTCGAAGAAGTTTATTGCAACAACAATGTCTTGTCGCGTTGGTAGCTGCTTTTGATAATGAAGCACCACATCAATCGATAATTTCTCGCTGGTATTCTGAATTCAAACGTGGACGCACAAATCTCAGCGAGGATCCCAGGCTGGGTCCACCAAAATCAGCGGTTACCCAGGAAAACGTTACTGCTGTGCGCGAGATGATTAATGAAGATCATCATGCCACTTATCGGAAGATCGAAGGTTCCTTGGGTATTTCTAAGACTTCAATCAAAAAGATTTTACATATTGAGTTGCGCGTGAAAAAATTAGTTTCTCGTTGGATCCCGCATCTGTTGATCGAGGACCAAATGGCGTTTCATGTCAGTTCGTGCCGAAGAACTCAGAATAGTTTCAACAGAGGCCGCTCCAAAAAATGTCTATAGTATCGTCAGTGGTGATGAGTCTTGGATTTATTCATATGAACTCGAGAATAAAAGCCAGTCTGCTGGTTGGGTGTTTTAAGATGAAGAGAACCCAACCAAAGTCATCCGTTCCCGCTGCGTCGAAAAAGATGGTCGAAACTTTTGAATCTAAATCCGGACATGGGGTTATAATTACTTTACAAAATTTACATCAGTTACCGAAGGACGCTAACTGTTGATTGGTACACAACCCTATCTTTGCCAGAAATCTATTCTGAGCTGCAAAACAACAACCCACAGCGTCAGATCATCCTTTATCATGACAATGCGAGTGCTCACACTGCTCGACAAACACTTGAGTTTTTGGAGCAACAAAACATCAAATTGCTTGATCATCCTCCATACATCGCTGCCTTAAATCCCAACGTTCTTGTTACATTTCCCGCCATCAAGAATGCACTGCGTGGTCAACTATTTCAATCACCTGACGATGCATTCGATGTTTTCCAAATGATCATTTTGAACATACTCATTGCAGAGTGGAATACGTGCTTTAACAATTGGTTTGAGTAAATGCAAAAGTGCATCGACAAAGATGGCAAGTACTTTGGAAAACAACATTGCTTTTGTTAAAGCTATATGCAAAATGGGAAAGCTCGTATTGTGATTATAACAATATTATCTAAACAACAGGCGCCATCTCCCGCCGAATGTAAAATATTGTAGGTAAGCAATGACACAGAAATCTGCATTACCGACCCCCGCATTTCAAATTTAGCAATATTTTAAGTACCTCTTGTTTTAAATACGTCTTGTTAGCTTCAAATCGAGCACGTGACTAGGCCAGACAAACTGCTCAGAGGGCCAGACAACACTGCGTATATATTTAATTCAATCAATATGCGTCAATTGTATAATAATTTTTAATTTTGTTAATTTATTTGAGATAAATTGATTAAATAATGCAGATTATTTAAAAATGAACTTTTATCTCAAATTTTATTTATGTCATAATTTTTTATTTATTTCTTACTATAACAACCTCAACAACGTCATCAGCATATTAGAAAATTAAATATAATGAATTATAACCACTGAAACACATAGGAAATTAATAAATAAATTTTTTTTATTGCGAATATCTACGAAGATACACGAACAATGAGCAAAAAAGTGCCCGAGAATCGACTCCGAAGCATTCAACAATATTTGATTACATTCTATCAAATAAGTAATCTGAATGGTGAATGCTTAGGACTGGATTGAACGAAAGTGTTCAAAATCGTTCACAAAGCATTCACCAATATTTTAATACATTCAATCCAATAAATAATTGGAGTAGTGAATGTGCCTGATGAGACGGCGAAACAAAATCTTGTCGTATGATAGTAACATTTTTCAACATTGCAATTAAAAAAAAAAAAAATTACCTAAATTTAAATACATTCGTACTTGAATAAGGAGATTCTAGGAATCTCGGAATCCGGATTCACATTTATTTT
>WYDF02297005.1:0-29348 GCA_009867245.2 Adranes taylori | reverse complement strand
TCATCAATTCAATATATATTTATGAGATACCGCTTAGAGAAATGTATGTATTCATGTATTATTTGGTATTATTGTTGGTTGTTTATGCTAGATATATTTGAAAAGTGAGAATAGCGGTATAGAAGCGTACATACATGATACACTGGTGTTGACTGTAACTTGGTGGTTTACAAACGGATGTTGTGATACTGCTGTTGGTACATTGAATTAAATGGAGACCCGTGCCGAGATATAAAGCAATGTGTGAAGGATCTCTTATGACGCGGACAATGGAGAGAAATGTTGAGCGAGGCTGATGTCTATAAAAGCGAGTTTTTAAGCATATTAATTTAGTTCCTGATTTGTTCTGACTTCGAGAGCTCCAGACCAGCCAACAGCAAGCTACAGTCCAGCTACCAGCTACAACAATAATCACCGGCCAACGATAGTCGCCGAAGAGTCGCCTTTGGTAAGCGACTTTGTTCTATTGCACGCATTTATTATAGCTTTGTTCTTCTTTCCACCTTTCCTTCTTCTCCCACAACTAGAGAGTATATTTCTAGGTAAGCGTCAGTCGCAACTAATCTTATTCACTCAAGTAACCATAGCACCAAGCGTCAACCGCCGTGTTCTTGTGGCTTATATTGTTCCGTTGCATATTTCTAGACAAGCGTCAACCGCGTCTAGACTTATTCACTCAGGTAATAATAGCATCAAGCGTTAACGGTCGTGTTATTGTGGCTTATAATTTTCCCTTTCATTTCATCCACTAGAGTGTATATTACTAGACAAGCTTCAATCGCGACATGTCTTATTCACTCGGTAACTGTAAGACTAAGCGTCAACGGCAGTATTACGGTGAACTATAGTGATTTCCTTGGTACCCATGTCAAACCTATCATCTGAACCATTGTACTAATATCAACCCCCCACCGCCATTATTGCATTATCAATTTAATTTCACATTTATATATTGACATTTAATTCAATATATATTTCTTTCTCTGTTTGTATTGTGTATGAAGAACAATAGACGGTTTTGTTAAATCCTTATTGCTGTTTCACTCATTAGTGGATAATTTTATTACAGCTGTTTACAAGAACAAGATCTACTTGTTTACTCGCAAGATTGTCTTCAATAATCTACTGAGGACCGAAAGAACAGCAAGAGCGGTTCCAACGTGAGGTCTCACGTTAAAGTGACCTGACGCCCAAAAACATATTTCCAAAAGCCGTTTTTATTTTGTAATAAAAAAGATATTTGTTTGCGCCATCTGTGAGAGTCGCTAAGGCTCCCCATTAGCAGCGTCGCAAGTGGGAGCCCGTCACAAGATATTATGATTTATAGGAGTACGTATGTCAGTGGTTATTTGGTAATAAGGAATTGATTATTTTGGGCGTAATATTGTAATTAGAAAGTTTGATACTTTGCAGGTGATATTGTATTTGGAAGATTGATATTTTGAGAGTAATATTCTAATTTGGAAATGGGTTATGTTGGGGAGGATTTGAATATTAATTGGGGATAAATTATTAAGTCTTGAATTTATTTGAATTAATGTTCTCTGAATGTTCTGAGAGAACACTTGGTTGATCAAAGCTTTGCGCTGTGTTGTATTATCATTTAATGTATTTTTTATAGAAATGTAATCGATTATATCAGAACAGATTTGAGTCTCAAATACAAGATATTTTGTTAATTGAAATCGAGTTTATAGAATAAATTTTTGAACTAAGAAACAGTAAAGCATAATCTACGTAAACAGATAAATGTTTGAATTAATCCAATTGTCCAAGCGCGTACCTAATTAAGGTTAAAAAGTTTTGGTTATGTTATGACTTGTTATGGTAAATAGAGAATTTGTCTTAGGCTCAATGTTTCTAACACATTTAATATTATATAGAACGAGTAATAATAAAGAGTCTATTATATCAATTTGTCATGTGAAATAATCAGTCAGAAAATTGTAAACAATCAGTTTTCCTATCTATTTACTTTAAATGCATTTAGATGCATTATTATGTTAGCTAGGCATGTCAACGTTCAAAAGATATATCACGTCTCAAATATGAAAGCACATTAGTTTTAGGAATTTATTTCTTACGTTTACTTTTAAAAGTCTTACAGTTTCAATGCATTCAAATATTTTCAACTTTCTTTGTAACTTTTTACTGCAAATATTTTTAAGTCAATAGAAAAATTTTTTGTTTGATCAATAGAAACATTTATATAATATTGTGACGTTTATCAATGTAGACTATGGCATAATTTTACTATTAAAAATTTAACAATACATGTAGTTCTGTATTTATAGAAATGTCTTGTGATTAATTAGTTCAATACAGTGGCGTAACTATCGGGAGCAAGTGGAGCAAACCACTTCATGCGCATTTAGTCAAGAGGCGCAAAATGTTTTAGCAAAGTACAATCCAAATCTTTAAATTTGAAATTCCGAGCAATTCTATAACTTTTAGATACTTATTGTTTACATAAATTAATGCATAGAAATATGAAATAATAAATAAAAATAATTCATATATTATTTGACCAAACACTATAGTCATCCAATGTGTAAGTAATCTTCATTTGTTTATGTTCCAAGAGATTGAATTCAAAACTTGCTTAATTTTGTCTAGTTTATAAAATAATAACAAACTTATGTTATATATAATATGACGTAATTATTGAATCAAATTACTAAAATTCCTCATTTTATGTCTTATCATCAAGTTTTAGTGTTCAGTCAATTCAACTTTTCTAACCGATATTGGAATTTGTTTTATATATATATCGAATTTGTGATTAACCTATCCCAATATTTGCGAAATTCTGGAAGAGAGACTATAAAGCTATGATATTGCAATCTCCTAAATAATTTTTCAGTCAATCAGTGCAATAAACGAGAGAAATGAGTAAGAACTACTAAGTACCATTAGAGGAAGGAAGTTAAGAATTTTAACGTTCCAGAATTTGTAATACGTATATTTACTCTCTTTCGCTCTTGTCATGAAATTTGTTTCTATACTAAATAACATGTTAAATTAAGTAGTTTTGGTATCCTAGCGTTCCAGATATTAATTTAAGGTTTTGGATAGGGCTAGAATCGTGAAACAACTACTACTATTCCCACTTCTACGTGCGTTTGAAAGAATATTCATTTCTTTATTGAATATTCTTTTAGTTTAATTTTTAATACCAATTAAAATAACTGTCATGTCTACATAATGTCATGTCAACCGACACTATATGTCTGCTGATTGTTATCGAATTATTATGTGACGTACCTGAACGTGCTATTTACATAAAATAGGTTTGACAATGTCATAGTAATTCTCCCGTATAGAAAGCATTGACAGATCTCTCCAACGCTGCCATCTCAATGTGGATTTTACTTATAACTTCACATATTCTGACTCAATAATAATTGTAATAATTACAATTATTAAATAGAATTATTCTATTTAGTTCTCTAAGCCTTGAACGATCCGGTACCTGAGAGAGTAATAGGGGATCACTACTATACCCTATTCAAAAGAATCCCCTCTTAACTATATTATGTTGGAACTGTTTCTCCTAAACAGAAATTGACAATATTAATCGTCAATTTCTTCACATTCATATTTACCATTAATCATACTTTAGAATAAATTATAATCTCTAATATATTTTTCAGTGATGAAAAAATTAATTTGGTAAAGAAAAATTAACTTTATTTTCCATTAAACTAATATTAATTTTTTGATAAAAAAATTTGTACTTTTGCGATATAATACAAATAAAATAATTGGTCTCGATAGGTATAACTCATAAATAGTTTTATTTCAAAAATTATACGTAATAATCAACTAATAAGTTAATGCTAAAATGACCTATTTTAATTTATTGACGTATCGGAATTGTATCCATAGTGTGGCTTCAGACTTGTATATAAACATCTAATTAAGCTTTGTACACGATTATTAGCTGGATTATTAAACCCTTAATATCTTGCGAATTAAATAGCTTTCGTAAAAAGGGTTATATAGTTGCTACGTTCTTAAATACAGAGCACATTGAACAACAACTAGCAACCCACAATGAGTGAATGCGATCGGTATGTGTGTTTCCGTTGCACGAAATCCAGGAAGTGTCACAAACACGTGTTGTTATTACCACACAAAGGATCAGGATTCGATATGCATGTTTCCAGGAAAAAATGTGCTTTGCTCTCCTGAATTTAGTTAAACTCTCTATGTGAAAATATGCACAGTGGTGTAGCAATCAATAGCGAATGAAAGGGTAATAATGTTCATCTAAATTTTTCAAATATTTCAGACTGTGTTAATGATTCTAGTTTCTTTTTAGCTAAACACTTTAACAGATCTAAATAATAAATATTCGTAGATAGATTTGCCAACCCATCTTTTCAAAAATAGTATTTTTTACTACATAATACAGCACAGTTGATCCATTTAGCGTATGAGTTTAACAAATGACGGGAGAGCTTTTCAATTTTACAAACTATCAAATTGAAAGATTAACTAACGTATACTTCTAACTGACAAATTGTATGATAAAATTATAATAAATTAGAATAAAGAGAAATAAAAAGATTACATCGGTTATTCATTTATTAACAGATTTAATGCAAAATATCAATAGATATGTCGAATAATACGCCACTGTGCTGAAGTTAATAGCGGTCGAAAGGAGATGCGTGCCTGAATTTCGTCTGACAGACCCTTCTCTCATTTCAAACACTTTCAATACGTGCACGTCTCCACTTCTATTAGAAGAAGGCGCGTTGGAGTACAGTCAAAGTGAGATTGGTCAATGTGTCAATCAGGCAAAGACTAATGATGATTGGCTGTCAATTGAGTGGATTAAAAGCTTTTTCCCCAAACTCAATTACTATGTTTAATTATTATTTCACATATTGAAACATCTTTTCGAGCCACACTTTAGTGACGTAAATTGTGTTGTATTTGTTTGTTTTTTTTGTTGATACATATAATTAAAATTTCACATCTTCTCGCTTTCTTCTAAGGAACGTCCATGCGTAACCATCATATATTAATTAAATGGTATTTTCCCAACTCGCCATGTCTCATCTCGCCATTCAAAGGAATTGAACGTGGTTTAGTTCTAAGTCGCCAAGTGAATCATAATCCCCAAATAAATCAGTGCCAACTCGCTACACCACTTTCCTATACGTCATGTCCTTATAATATGTACATTAAAATTTGGTGGTATGAGAGTGGTATGAGTGGTAGGTAGTATGAGAAGTTGATTCGAAGTTGCGGAGCTGAGAATGAGTTCGCTAAGAGGATAAGGGATGTTGAAAGACAAGAGTGAGAAAGAAGAATCAATGAAAGCAGATACAATAGAAGGCATAAGTGGATTATGGATGAAGAGGGGATGGCTAAATATCTAGTCTAAACATCAGGATTGCGCGTGTCAGAAAAAAGGATGATTGCAAGGTTTAGATGTGTGAACGAAGTGGAAACAAATACTGGATGAAAGAACATGAAAGAATGTATAGGATATGTGGAGAGAAGACAAGTGGAAAAACTGGTTTAAGGAATGTGAGGGGATTATGTGGAGGAAAAGGAAATGGGGGAAACCTGGAGAGTAAGTTTGGGTAAGGAGGGAAAGGGGATAGGAATAATGAATAAAATTTGGATGGAAATAAATAAAAGAAGATAAAAAAAATTGAAGGAGATACAATAAAGATGAGAGATGAGATTCAGGAAATAATGATTAAGGGGAATAGGAGAAAATGGGATTAGGGAATAGGGGGTCACACTTTAGTGACGTAAATTGTGTTGTATTTGTTTTCTTTTGTTGGTACATATAGTTAAAATTTCACATCTTCTCGCTTTGTTCTACCGAACGTCCATGCGTAACCATCACATATTAATTAAATGGTATTATCCCCGGCTCACAAATTCTATTCACCTACGTATACGCAGTACGCGAAGATGTGCAAAATGTACCACCAAAATTAAGTAAATTCGCACAGTGTAACGTTACACATCACTCAGAAAGGTTAAAATATCTTTAACAAATTCTAGAATAGGTAAAATAAATATAACCGTTGCGATGTGGCAATCTGATATAATATTGGATATATGTTATTAAAAGGTGTGTAAATCTGTCTGTCTGTCTGTCTGTCGTCTACTTCGCTTAACCGAAAACGTATGGTTCTGTGAATATAAAAATAAGTAATAATTATTGGATTTCTTTCTTTGCATTTTGTTTAAATAAAAGATTAATCAGATAGATATTAATACCGCTAATACTTAAAATACAAATAATATTATTTATTTTCTCCGAACGAAAATATAGATAAACAAATTACCGCTGTTTATTTATAAACCACTATTTACTAATAACATAATGAGCAGAGCAGTAGGAGAAACTTTGTCGCCTATCCAAGTGTGCAAGCCAGAGAGAGAAAGACGACATGCCGTCAAGTTGAATGTATAGACCACATCCATACATGCGTGTGTGAATGTTACGTGCTCCGCTGAATAAAGTGTTATGAAGTGACATATTTGTAATAAAGAAAGTGGACATCTCGCCATTCAAAGGACTTCAAAGGAACCTGTTTTAGTTCTAAGTCGCCATGCGAATCATAATCTCAAATAAATCAGTGCCAACTCGCTACTCTACTCTCCTATAAGTCATGCCCTTATAATATGTACGTTAAAATCTGAATAATTTTTAAAAAAGCAAGTAAAACACAAAAACGAATAACCCTAACGTACTTTAACTATTTGTAAAGTGTTTTGCTGTTGCAATCTACTCAATATCAAGATTTATTTCAACGAGTTTTAATAAAAGAATGTGTAGTATATGTGGAAAGAAAGAGGAAAACCGGACACACTGAATAAAGGAGTGTGAGGGGATTGTGAGGAGTGAAGAGAAAAATGAAATGGGGGAAACCTGGAGGTTGGGGAGTTTGGGTATGGAGGGAGAGGGGATAGGAATAATGAATAAAATTTGAATGGAAATCAATAAAAGAAGGTAAAAAAATTGAAGGAGATACAATAAAGATGAGAGATGGGATTAAGGAAATAATGATTAAGGGGAATAGGAGGTTAGGGAAAATGGGATTAGGGAATAAGGGGTGAGTAAGAAAAAAAATATGAAGAGAGGGAGGTTAGCATTTTCTTCTTCTGGTAGTATAAGGCAATAACAGAAAGGAGGAAAGAAAAGGTGGAATTGTGTTATTGTGTATGTGTTATTTTGTATTACGTATGTTTTGAAATTTATTATTATTTTATTATTTTGAATTTTTTTAATACCAATAAAGGTTATTATCTATCTATCTAACATTGATTTTTGGTAGATCTAGTAATGAAAATCCTAAACGATTGACAAGCCAATATTGATAATCAATGGTTTATCTGGGAGCCATCCATAAGAGAGTTAATTTTCCTATTTCCGCCATTATAACATTTTATATTTATAAAACCATTGAACAATTTAATATTCGAAGATCAAACACTTGAATTGCCCACAATATCGAAATTAAATTTTCTTGAATTTCCATATTGGAATCGAGCCAAGTGTGAAAATCGAATGAAAAGCCGCGTCAAATAAACACTCGACGTACAGCGAAATTCCCAAATCGAATTTCAAAATGGCCTTTTTCTCAATAGACTAGATGTTTGTTGTATGTAGATCAATCCGTGAAAATCGGAGAAAAATTTCAAAAGAAAATACTTACATATGTAAACGCTCCCATGTATGTATCTGCACGAAAGTTACATATGAAGAGAAAAATTTTAGAAGAGGGAAATACCTTATTTTCTTTAGCGAGATACTTTAGAGCACACTTTTCTCCCGAATGGAAAATGGTTTTCCTTGTAACGGTCTTTTCAAATATCAACATTTTCCTTATATAAATACATAGTGCTATAACAGCTTGTTTGCTATTTCATTGAGTGAATACTTTACAGAATTGGAGCTATACTGTGCTAGTCATTGATTAGAAACAATGTTTCTCAGACTAATTTTTGGCGGCCTAGTTAATGCATATTTTAAAATTTAACGATATATATATATATATATATATATATATCTGTTTACCTGAAAACCAGGATATGTTATCGGTATTAGTTTCTAAACTCTGAAATTATGTGGGAAAGGTACTAAAGTCCAATCTTTGTTTAGAATATCATGTTTTCTTGAAGATCCATGGTTAGAATATCATTGAAGTTAGTCTGAACAACTTCAGAGACTTGAGAGAAAGTATTCACTGGGACTCCAACAAAATTAATTTAATGTTGAACATACTTGCTTTCGCTAACATATCCAATATATGATCTCTGAACGCAAAGGCTGTTACGCAGTTGAGTGCTCGTAAAAAAGTTTGGAAAGAATGTGAAGTTATCCAATTTTCTTGTTGGGTTACTCTTTATTGTGTGAAAATTCTATATTTCAATATATATGGGATTTAAAATAATATAATAATATGTTTTGTAGTTTACTTGAACTTTGGATTGAGATGTTTATTGATTTGTTATATGAACAAAAACTGCATAGTCGAAAACTGACCAAGCCAAGTATGTAAGGGGTCAGCCGGGCCAGACAGGCACCAGACCCAACACATTCTTCCTAACACACATATATAACGTGGGCGTAGATAGTGACCCAACATAGGTTCATTTAATAGTAAACATCTCCTACCAGATTCAGCATAGAAAACAAAATGAATATTTTCATCCGATTTTAGTCAAGTCAAGATTTATGTACAGGCAAATAAAACAATGAAATAAAATAAAGCATATTTGTTTTTCATAATTGTATTTAAAAAAAATTATCATATGTATTGTATTTAACAATGCAGTTTCCAATTTCAATGTAAACGACCTTTTCGATATATGAATGCATCTTCAGTACAATATTATATTAAGTTCAATATATGAATTGACTATGATCATTTTGAATTACATTACGGTTTCTATATATATATATATATATATATAGTCACGTACCCGACGCATGCACTTTATATGTCACGTATATTTAGGTCGGATGGTTTATCTCCGTCGTGACATAGGTGAGAGGGAACTTTTATATGGGGTAGCGTAGCAATCCTAAATCTCACTTAATTAGGCCCACGTAATTTAGAATAAAACACTAGGGCGGACCATCGCTAAGGTGGACGTACCGTTTCCTAATTCTGCCTTTTATGGCTGAATAATTACCTGTAACGCCAACTGTGGGCCTTAATAATTCAGGCGGCAGAAATGAAACAGTTACTAAACTTAATTAAATTGTATTGGTCGTTAAAAATATTCTCCTATTATCTATGCACTCAAAACTATTTGAATGCATAATAAAATACTTATGATCACACTTTAGTTAAACATGACTTTATTTTTTATTTAATTATTAATCTAATATTATTTTATTCCAGCTTATTATTTCGCTACTTAGTTGAACATTATAACGTGTGGCAGACGCCCAAAATTACTATGTCTCTACAGAAAGGGGCATCGTTCTTATACATATTCACTCCTTCCATATACCGATATGCATATTTTTGTCATTATTAATTTGTATCTCATTAGCGCATTCTAGAATAATACCTGAATAATTCCTATAACACATGTGTGGCATGGGTCAATGGACTTGGTTCCCATGCATAGCTTCTATGTACACTTGATTTGTTTATGTAATTAATTAGTATAGGGTATAATCAATAACTAGTATTTATCTTTGTACTTTGATCATGAAATTAAAATAGATCTATCGTGAGTTACCTGATGACTGTTCTCTTATCTAAAATCTTATTTACAATGCTAAACCTTTTGTGGAGTGTAATTATTTTAACGTATTTACCATATTTGTGAATACTTAATGCTCAATCCTTTTACATCAACCTAACTAGGAACGTGAACAAATCTCCACGTTATAATATATGCACATTTTCAATGTCAATGATGTTTCTATATATGGATTCATCTTCAGTACAATATTCTATTAAAACTCAATATAACCATAATGATCAATTTGAATTATATTAACGTATAAATATATGAATATTTAGAATTTCACTGTCATCGAGGTTCAATATATGAATACTTCAATATAGGAATATAATTATGTTCAATTTGGATTACATTAAGGTTTCTATATTTGCATATTTTCAATTTCAATGTAAACGATGTTTCGATATTTAAAGATCGAAAATCGGAAGTGTGCTGGGAACAAATTGAAAAGTATCGCTAAATGCGACACTCCTTTTTAAATTAGTTTACCTGTAAATTAGCAGGATAATACTATTCGAATATCTTGACATAACTAATAAATTAAGCTACATAGCTTAGTTTATTAATTATGTCAAGATATTCGAATAGCGTAGTATTGCTAATTTAACGGTAAACAGGAAGTATCGCATTTTACGATAGTCTTCAATTTGTTCCAAGCACACTTCCGATTTTCGATCTTCAAATATTAAAACATCGTTTACATTAAAATTAAAAATATGCATATATAGAAACCTTAATGTATTCCAAATTGAACATAATAATATTCTTATATTGAAGTATTCATATATTAAACCTCGATGACAGTAAAATTCTAAATATTCATATATTTATACGTTAATGTAATTCAATTTGATCATTATGGTTATATTGAGTTTTAATATAATATTGTATTGAAGATGAGTTCATATATTGAAACATCATTGACATTAAAAATGACAAACATTGACATACATATAGGTACGTTTAAGTAGTCAAATTTAAGTAGTTGTTAACTTCCTCTTGGTGGTCCAAGCTGATAAGTTAGAATTTTCTACGCAGTAGAGTTTGTATGCTTTATTTTGACACTCATTTAGTATGTTGAGTGATAGTTTCTAAATCTTGTCGTGTTATGCGCTTTACTACCATTGAACGTGAAATAAAATCTCATATGACGCAAAATATCAAACAAATGCCGCATGCGTATAAACTCATAATGAATCATTCCGACATTCGCGTGCCTAAAAATATAAAGCGCATCGCCGTATATGATGTTTCATCGCTCGCTATTCGAGCGGCCGACAACATTGTCGGCATGCTTTGTTATAGGTACACGTATGTGTGTATAACACAGATAGTGATAATATATCCGCATCTATTTCTTTTGCGAAAGGTTTCTTTCCGTATCTATTGCACTTTTAACTGAAAAAGATTTTAAATGTTTACTTCACCTACCATAATTTTCACAACTCGTTAAGCTTATCACCCTTTTGTGTTATCGACTGATCGCTGATTGGTTATTAGTTTTACAAATTTTTCAGTGCGATGCACTCCAAGTTTCTGAAAATTCTGCAGTTCTCACATGTCTTGCTTATGGGATCCCGTTTTGGGTACTTCAGTTTCAATTAAAAATCTAGTGAATATGATGATGTCACATGGGAATTCCTCCTCTATATAATGAACTAAATTTGAACTGTCTAGCTTTACATGGGGACGTGAGAAACTGTATGAGTTCCGCATCATGTCGAACACGGTCGATTTTCAAATTTAATTTTTCCCAAAATTGATGAAATTTGATTATTTTATTAATTTTCCTCAAAATTTTTGTAATTTCATTGCATTTTTCAATTATCTATAAATCTACATAAAAGTCCGCAATTTCATATTTTTGAAAAACATCACGTTTTTCATTCGACCTAGTTTATTTTTTGGAATTTTTTCACGTAAGAAATGTAGACATTTTCATGATCTAGCAAATTATGAAAACTGTATTTATATCATCGACATAGAAGTCAAACGAAATTAGCCCTGATGCTTGACGAAATTCGTAAATATGAGTTATTTATTTTTGTGGGCTGTTTTGCGGTAATATTTATCTCTTTACGAATGCGTCTATTTTTCCGCGGGGTCAACTTTTAGGGTTGTGGTTCTATAGCATACATGTTAATAGAGAACATAAGTGTTTACGAAAGTTATACGAAGTATATTTTATTAATTTATAATAATTGCGAAATTAATTACAGAACAGTTGATAACAACATCTAGCAGAATGCACTTGTGCAATGTAATGCAATAATCATTTTTCATATATAATTCTAGTAGTAATAAGAGCATTAAATTTAATGATTTCATTCTTTACGTCCAAATGAATCAAACAAAATAACAGTAATACTCATATCTATATTTATATAAATAAGTATATACATTATTCGTTTCAATATCATTAAGGATAATTATCCTTATATTGTGCTTTTATATATTGCCTTATAAAATATGGTGAATATAATAGATCCGTAGATAAATATCTTTAGTGAGGCATAGGAAAAAAATGATCATGATCTCTCCCCCACGCCCTTTAACAGATAATAAAAATTACACACTACACTTACACCATATGTTTCGTCTCTCAGGACAAGTTTACAAGCATTGAATGTTCCTATGATCGCTATCCCTAAATCTGCAAATTAGATATTTACGTTCTACCTACATTTATATTTTAATTCTTGTAATGCTACTGTATTCGAAAATAATTTATGCATGCCATAACAAGAATAAATTAGGAATTTAGCAATTTTTTGCAATAAATTAGTAGCAATAAAACTTAGCAAAACAATTAGCAATATTACGCGATTATTGAGAAATATTAAGCTATATGAGTAATAAAATGTTAATTAATCGTACTGAAAACATTTCTTTACAAAGTTTAAAAGGCAAAAGGTTATAGTATAGTACATTTTCTTCTTATATCTTTCTTTTAATTGAAGAATGTAAGTAGTATTTACCTTTGCTCAGTAAGACGAATTTTAAGTAAGTAGGTGTTAATTTTGAAAATTGTGATGAAAAGGATTTTATAAGAATTAGTTGTAAAAATTGAGGCAAGATGGACACGTGTTTCTAGCATAGCGTTATCGCTGTTATTAACACCTTTTCTTATTCCAAATATAGGCGCAAGGTCTCATTGTATCGAAATACTCAACCGTTACGCTATGATGCCTCGTGAACCAATTCTTAAAATTTTCTAGTTCAACGTTGATTGTATGTAAGTTTGCATATATTAAGATGTCATATTTTGAATTATTCGCTGTATATACATATGGTATAATGTATTGTACATATAATATTTACATACGGGGTTTTTCCTTTTACTTAAATTCTTCATTTAAATATCGTGTTAGTACGTACTCTAATATTGGAGATGAACCACATGTGTTAAGCTGTTGAGCTTTGATTGCTAAATTTCCCTTTTCTATTCAGATCACTGTAGAAACAACTTAGGCCATCTTCAGGATGGTCTGATTCTTGTCAGAAAAAAACCCCAATGTAACTATTGTACGAGGTGAACTTTGATTGCTAAAGTCCCTTGCTTCATTGATAAATACATTAATGGTTCATCTCCATTTGTTAAAGGTGTTAATTCGTCCAAAAGCATAACACGTAGCTGATACAATCCATTATACCATATGTATATACAGCGAATAATCCAAAATGTAACATCTTAATATATGCAAACTTACATACAATCAACATCGAAATAGAAAATTTTAAGGATTGGTTGTCAATGTATTCATAGCGTAACAGTTGAATATCGAATTTGTAGTTCGATCCAATGAGACCTTGCGTCTTAATTTGGAATAAGAAAAGGTGTAGATAACAGCTATAACCATATGCTAGAAACACGTGTCCACATTGCCTCAATTTTTACAACTAGTTCTTATAATATCCTTTTCTTCACAATTTTCGATATTAACATCTTCTATTAATTACTCTTCTAATTATTTGTTTATACACCTATAAGCTGGAAGAATTGAAGTTTATATCCAAATGAAAATCAAAAACTATTTATGTTAAATATTTGACTCCTCATAGCATTTCCGAATGGATAAATTAGGAATACGTTACTTGTTATTCCCTATTGTCCAATTTATCCAGACCTGAGCCTCTAGTTCCACTCTATTCAGATCTGTGATATAAATCGAAATTGCGATGAGTTAAATTTTTTCCGCTGTAAGATCGCCCATTTGTCCTACATGTTCTATTATAAATAAATCACCTACATATTCCGATGTACAAAAAATTATGCTTCATATATTCTGGCTCGGAATCAACGCATCTCTTTTATATATCAAATCAATTCATGTTGGCAAGGAATTAAATACTAATATTTTAGCAATACGTTTGGGACCTAGATCGTTATGCACCTAGGTCTCTCGTATCTGAAGAAAAAGTCAGGTGTAAAAAAAATTGTCCCCTACTTTTTCTATATATTGTGAATGAAGATCAAAAATTACTATAAAAAAATACATTAAAAATTCGATCGGGTGAACATCAAAATCCGGATATAGCACAGACGCTCAAATAACAGATTAATAGTTGGCCCATTTCCCTAAACATTCGCCAATTTAAAGTAATTTAAATAAACATGGATGAAAACGACAAACAGTTTAATATAATTTTAAAAAAGATCTGTCCTTAGTTTATTCTACATATTAATGTAAAAAAATGCTCAAAAAATTCGAGCGAAGAGCTGCAAAATCCGGGTATAGCATCGTCGGAATGACAATTATTGAGTATATTCATACGTATAGAAAACTAAGCGCCAATCAACTGTTTGGGTTTCCAAAATGAATCAAATCCAACAAAAGTTGTTCCGAGAAGAATCACTTCCAATAAAATGTTTCCTTTGGTTCTTGTTTCATCGATTCTACTATATATGTCGCAACCATGTTCTTTTGAATATCTAAAGACTGTTAAGGTTGAATGGTATATAATTTGTTTCGGTAATCAGCGATGAAATCAGGAATATCAATAGAAAACGCCGCGAAACGCAAAAAATGCATGCACAGAGATTTTCAGCGCCACAAAAAGTTGTTGAGATCTTCGAACACTGTTTTATTGAGATATCACCTTCAGAGTGGAATCAATGTTCCAAAAATTGATCTGAACACTTGCAAACGTGTATGGAGCCTGAAACAAATAGTGTAAAAAGCAATAAAATGTTTTGAATCACACCCACTTAAAATGTTTTCGAAGCTGTCGACCCCAAAATTGTACTGTTCGGAATACGTCTTTGCTTGTTTGATATGTTCCGATGGTTCTTAAATAATTGGTCTGACTGAAACTAATAATATTTCCAGACAATGAAAAAACTATGCAATACATCTTGAATAGTAATAATCCCAGTGCTTTACATTCAAGAGAATACGGCGCTGCCATGCTTAAATTACAGAAAATTTTGGTCTAAATCGCCTACATACTACGATGTACAAAAAGTTTCCGGAATTTATTAAAAAAAAAAGATTACAATGTAGTTCATTACAAATCTCATTGTGGACTTCAAATTAATCTTCACCGACTGCAATACACTTACGCCAAGGTTTGATCCAGTATTCAAAGCACTTTTGGCACTCAGTTTTTGGTCTTCACAACAATTCTCCCTACATTTTCTCCTTTATACTTTCTTTGCTATCTAAACACGTTCCTTCAGAATGGCTTTTCGAGTCAAAAGTTGCATGCATTCGGTCAACAGTTCATTACTAATCAATACATTATGAACCTACGCGATTTGACTTTTTGAAAGAAATGCATGGTACACAATACCTTATTAATCAATGAGAACGATAAGCAACTTTGAACTTTTTTTCTACTTAAACGGACGTGGCTTCTTTTGGTTTTAACTAGAGAACGCCCTTCACTAAACTGTTGTTTTGTTTGTTTGTCAACTTCGTAAACCCGTTTCTTTGCCAGAAATTATGCTTCATATATTCTACATGGGAATCAACATTGGAAAGCATATCATTTTATATTTCAAATCAGTTCATGTTTGCAAGGAATTAAATATTTTTAATATCAACATTTTAGTACCACGATTGAGACCTAGGTGGTTATACATTTAGGTCTCTGTATACTTAATCTCTGAAGAGAAATTTGGGGGTAAAAAATATCTGTCCCTAGTTTATTCTACATATTTTACTGACGCTCAAAAACTGATGTACAAAAATGCTCAAAAAAAAGTCTGAGGAGCTGGAAAATCCGAATATAGCACCGTAGGAGTAACAATTCTTGCGTATATTCATAAGAATCGGAAACTAAGCAGCAATCAACTGTTTGGGTTTCCAAAATAAACCGAATCCAACAAAAGTTGTTTAATTAAGAAACACATCTAATAAATTGTTTCATTTGCTTCTTGTTTCATCGATTGTAGTACATATGTCGCAACGATGTTCCTTTGAGGATCCAAGGGCTGTTAATGTTGAGTGGTATATAATTTGATGCGGTACTCAGCGATGAAATCAGGAAAAGCAGTAGAAAGCCGCGAAATACCGCGAAATGCGAAAAAATTGATGCACAGAAATTTTCATCATCTCAAAAAGCTGTTGAAATCTTCGAACACCGTCTTATTAACATACCACAGTCTGGAAAAAGTGTTTCGAAAATTGGTTTGAACATATGCAAAAGTGTATAACGCCTAAAACGAATAAAATCATTTATATCAATTGTAACCCACTTAAAATGTGATCCACCACGTGTGTAAAAGATATTTATGAAAATTTGTGATTTCTGAGGTTTCATTGTTACGCAAGCTTTGAAAGTAGTTGAGCCCAAAACTGTAGTTTTAGGAAAATGTCTTTCTGTGTATGATATGTCCCGATTCCACCTAAACTATTGGTGTGACTGCAACCAAATTTTCTAGACCTGTGACTTTGAAATATTTCCAGACTTTGTAATACATGGTGAATAGTACTAATCTCAGTGCTCTATATTTAATAGAATGCGACGTTGACATGTTTAAATTTTAAAAAACTTTTCACTCTGAAACATTCAACATCAAGCATTCAACATTCAACATCAAGCAATTTATTGAACTTAATCTTCATAATAGAGTAAATTATGAAATTAATATTTCTTATTACTTGTGTCGCAATTGACCGGCTCAATTGCCGGTCAATTGCGCTTCCAATTTAGGTAACGGGCACTTATTCGAACAAATAATTTTTGATTTGTATTTGTTTTCCTTATCCATTAAGATAGGCATATATTAAGATAGACAACTTATACGTCAGGATTTGTTTTGGCCCGCTGTTTGCTACCGTCGATCGATTCATTCGTCATCGGGTATATGGAGCCTCCTGGACATTTTTTTATGTTAATTTCTTTTCCGCTTTGCTGGCGGTCGCATGTTTAATTGCATATTTGATGCTTCGTGGTTAAACCTTCACGCTGGCATTATTTAGTAAAATAAATTATGAAATTAATATTTCTTATTTCTCATTACAGGTTGCCAAAGCAAATCTTGATATATAAATTGCCTATTTTAATAGATACGGAACACCAGTAGTAGACACAAGTAATAAAAAATATTAATTTCATAATTTAGTCTATTAAATAATGCCAGCGTGGAGGTTTAACCACGAAACATCAAATATAAAATTAATTTTTTTTATTTCTCTAAAATGACAATTTTGTAAAATCCAAAATTTCCTACTAATTGTGTTCAAGTTCTATTTCTATAATATTCCTTTTTTAATTTTTTCTTTGTTTATGACAATAAATCAGTAATTGTGTCTAATATAGTTTTGAACAAGTCGTTATTATACGATTATGAATAAAATGTATCTCTTGAAAATTTCGACATATGGACTTTTAAAAACGCATTGACCGTTATATTTATGTGGGCTTAAACGTTTGAACATTTTCGAATAACGAAAGGGGTGGTGGTCCTTTTAGTGCAGATTCAGCCACGCGCATTTAATATGTTTTATTATTTTTCAAGTGACACTTGATTTCCTTTAGATTAAATTCATAATGTAGATTATCAGTTTGTTCTTTGTGTAGTTTCTAGCAACTTATATATTATCAATCAATATGATGTAATGAATGTACTTACAAATTAATATTCGATTATTGATTTCTAAAGAGCATTTCAATAAGAGAGGAGAGTAACAAAATTTTTATTTAATCATAAAATAGTTATGGAACAACACATTTGATAAATGCCATTCTCGGTTTTGCTGGCACATTTGCATTCTTCTGACAAAATTATTAATCACAGTTTGTCGTATATATAGCTGGATTTGACTGATACAGTGCCTTATCTCCTTCTGCAAAGCTTGGGTGGTCGTGCGGTTATTAATATAAACTTTTAACTTCAAAAACCCCCAGAGAAGAAGTCCAAGGGTGTTAAATCGCATGATCTAGACGGCCATTTCTGATCGCTCTAAATTACACAACCACGGAATGTCTCGTGTATAATGCTGCAAGTGGCACCATCCACCTAAAACCACATGTCTTCAGCACTTATACCATTCATATGAGGCACAAAAAAACCGAATTATCATATCCCGATAACATTTTCCATTGACTGTTTTTTTTTCAAATGATTCCACAAGCCCAAAATCCACACCACACACTAAAATATTTGGAACACAATTTCTTCTCACTGAACATTAACGTCCACTTGCTGTTGTTCAATGGTCCAATTACCATGGTCTGTAGGCTCTGTTCCACATAGTCGCTGTTTTCATGGTCTGTAGGCTTGAGTTCTTGTGTCACCTGGATTTTGTAAGCATGAAGACGTGAATCTTTTTTCAAAATACGCTGCATAGTGTTTCTTGAAATATGTATTTCTTGAGCACGGTACCAAATGGATTGTTCCCGGTCTCTCGACTAAATTCTGGCGAACAGATGTGATGTTTTCTGCTAAGCGACCTGAACGTCCACGTGTTGATAGTTCGATATCAGTAATCAACCCAGGCTTCTCTAATTTTTCTATTATTCTCTTCACGGTTGAAACACTTGGAACATTTGGTTTTACAAAAATTGGACGCAATTTGCGAATCGTCGCAGTCAAACGTTCACCGTTTTTGAAGTAATATTTAACAATAAGAATGAAAGAGTTCTTTTGTGGAAAAGCAATCCATTGTTATTAATGAAAAACTGTCTATCATAGAACTGTCATAGAAGTTTGACGGTCAATGTACAACAGGTTTCGCAAATGTAACTTGTATATAATTAATTTATACAATTATAAATTTGATAATTATAAAAAGTTTTAAATTAATTATAAAACTTAAATATTATTCATTCATTTGTTTAGTTTCTTTGTCTCAAAACTAAAATACTGAAGGTTATGTCTGTCACAAAGCTTACAATTAAGATACAAACTCTTTCAATCGGTCTATATTCATGACAAGGAGTCATTGAGTTTGTTTTATAAGTATCAAATATCTAGTAGAAATTTAAAGTTTTACAAGGGCTGACACCCTCAAAATAATTTTGTTTAATAGAGAGTAGAGAAAGCTTAAATAGAGAATTAGATACGTATAACCAAGAGACATAGAATGAAATGAATCAATGAAGCAGAGAGGAGAGGTTAAATATCGCGTGTTTAACGCCAAAGGTCACGCGATTAATTCTGACAACTTTTCGGAGTAAATTGTATTATCATATGCATGGGGCAGGAAATCAAATTAACTCGTGAAAATTATAATAGAGCGCGCGCGCGCTCTCTGCGTGTTAATACTAAAATGTTTCTTGTTTATGTGTGTGCATGTTTTCAAGAAACTATTCAATATTTTTTTATTGAATTGTCAACACAATATGAAATTGTAGCTAAAAATGTTTAAAATTTATGAAATTGTAAATTATTGTTAATTTTGTTTTTATAATTGTTAATTATTCTGGACTGAACAAACAGGAATTCACTCTATAAATGATAACCGTTCCGTGGAGCGCTATTTTTTCGGTATTTTGGAACAGGTATTCCGTATGACAACTGACCTTTGAAAAAACAATATGGAGGATGACACAGCATTTCCGGTTGTAAATTTTGGGAAAAAATTACTAGATTTATCACTAGATTTTTAGCGCGAAATTTGAATTTTTCGTCGATAGATGTCGTGAAATTTTGAATAGCTGATGGTTGACTAACGCGAGCTGTCATTCGAACGTGTAATTTAAACGGGACGCGGCGGGAGCGGGCCTCAGTGTGCCTCAGAAGTCAAAACAACATAATTACTTAGAATTTAGCAAAATTCTTTATTTATTTTGAAAGGAAACCATTTATCAAAATTCCGTTGTGATTCAATGCTAAATCAGCTAAAAATACTAGGAATTTTTTTATTTCAAAAGGAAACAACAAGTTTGATCAAATTTATCAACGTGCTTTGTTATTCAGCTAACAACAAAATTAGTGGGAATTTTTGCATTATCTATAGCCCGCGCTAATCCGTTGTGATTCAATGTCAAAATCAGCACAATTAGTGGGAATTTTACTTATCAAGTCAATTTTATCTATGCTCCACACAAAGCCGTTTCAAATGCCACTATTGCAGCAGCACTAGTTATATAAAAAGACACAATAAAGCCCCACATTTCACTTCAGTTAAAAATTTTCACAAGTTAGTGCGTTAAATTATATTTTATATATTGAAAACAATATTTCAATCAAGTAATTAATTATTTTTTGTTTTTAATTCATTTGTAAAATAAAGAAACGCGCTCGCAAATTAGAATAAGCTATAAATATAATTTGGCAGACAAAAATTAAAATGACTAAAATTCACGCGCGCTAAGAAAAACTAAGCGATTTGAGATAGTCATGCGTGTTGTGTTTTGCTTTGCTGCTATTGCAATTAATCTGGCTGTGCGGTTAGCAGACACATACGTAGCAAAAAGCAGGGCACAAAGCTAATTTGATTGCCCATAATGGAACGGAAGTAACTTATTATCGGCTGAACAGCTTCCAACGTAAAAGAAAGAAAAATAAATAAAACAATTAATAATCGTTTGCTCTCAAACGTAAAAGAGAGAAAAACGAATGAAATCAACTAACTAATTCCAAGAAAGAATATCGATACGAGACATTATTTTAACTCAATATTACTTAGCTAGATAAATATGTCAATAATCAATAATTAATAAATAATATAATATAATTGAACGAATAAATTTATGCGGTGTATAACCCCAGATAATCTTCTAGAGAATATCGAATGGTGCAAAAATGTATATAGATATATAGAGGAAGCGATGGCTGCAGTATGCAGTATATAACGCCTATATTATTTTTTGCACAAAAAAAGACATTAGTGTCCAAAGAATCAAATAATTTATGAATCTGCCGTACCCGTACGCTTATTCACAATATTTGATTTAAAAATTCGAGTGTTTCAAACATTTTATTTACACACAGACGATGAAAATAAAATTGTACATGTATGTGTATACGTACTAGATGCCAATTTCGAGGACAGATTTTTTCCATATTTTGTAACGTTATTTTTTTATGGCTTAATAGTTCCAACAGATAATTTGAATTGCTTCAACGAAACATTATCTTCCAACCGAAAATTTTAATGGCTTAAAGACTTTTCTTATTTACTTCGAAAACCGTCCCGATTTTGGAGCGCTTGTTCATGTAATATTATCACCACCTTTCAGTACATGTACATTATGTTCACCAACATGCATGCATGTATTTATAAAAAGACTCGCATACGAGGCGCATTTTGAACTTTGTGTCGAGCGAGCATAGTCGCACATTTCAAATAACATTACGCTTCTTAAATCGCCAGGCTTAACTTATTCGCACAGCAAGCATATTCGCAGTATTAAGAACGGTTTGCTGAAGTAAGCGGCAAACACCAAGTCGCTTATTATATTTAAAGTCAATCAGGTTAATCAACTATGAAATCAAATCGACGTATCTCCGCTCACTATTCTGCAACACATCAAATGAAATTTCTCTCATTTTCACTTTTCTTTTCTTCTTTTCGTATCTACATCTTTTTTTATTCTCCCCACTCAAAAAAACCTATGAGTAGCCACGATCAATGAGTCGACATCATTAACAAATTAACCTCATCAACGAGTCAACATCATCAACAAATTGACCTCATCAATGAGCCAACGTCACCAATGGGTCGACATCACCAAAACCAATCAATCAATTCGTTTGCAACAACATCTCCAGTTCACGTACTGACTGGACAATTCCTCCATCATCATCAACGGTGAACCTGCGCCTGTCAACCTAATCTGATCAAACATCCTTAACGTAATGAAACGTTTAGAAGATAATTTATAACAAATAACATTTCATACTTAGTGTGCTTAAATTTTGTCTTTGCTTTTTCTAATGAAAAGAATCTTCCTAACCAATTTTGCCTTGTAATTAACGTCACACTATATGTCGGTCATTTAATGGGCGCGATTAAAGTCATATCAGTTAGTACCTGTACGAAGAATAATAAAAATCATTCTTGGGCCTACGTATAGCTTCATATTATCCATCAGACGCAAAAGATAGTCTAAAACAAATTTAATATTTCTGGTAAGAGCAAACTCGCTGACAATAGTGATGGGCAACACCTTAATTTTATATTTGTTTTAAAATGAAAATGAAGAAGCAACTCTTCATTGTGAGGCCTTAACAATTTAACTCATATGAAGTAAGAAGAAATAGAACCGACTCCTTGTATATTTAGTGAGGTGTGATGTGATGTCTATTGCATATTCGTTTCCTCTTTGTTTATTCGCTTTTTGTTCATGAGTTCCTCGATAATGAATTCACAATTTAGGTATCACATAAATGAGGAACTCATCACTAACTCACAACCACTCTTTCGATGTCGGATCTCCAAATCGTAGACTTTCAGAAGTGCTTGATAAAATTCAACATCTTTTTAACTCAACAGAAACGATAAGAACTGTACAACAACATTGTCTGCTCCCATTTATACATTATTTCCAATGTCACTGGATTTCGAGGATTTACAATATTTTTGGAAAATGAAATATATTTAAAATTAGTTTCAGTAGTGGTATAATTGAGCAAACAGTCGACTATGTTTCCACCACCATGCGTATTTTTTAAGTTCTCAAAAACTGGAAAACTCCAGATTATATTTTTGGCGTATATTGTAAGTATTGAAATTAAATTTGCAATAAGAGGGTGAGCGATTAGCATCTCCCATTTTTTATCCCCACACAAATTCCAATACATTATGTTTTGCTTCTTTTTAAATCACAATTATATTTTGTATTTGTACATAAATATTATAAACTATTAAAACATGAATAAATTCAACTAACCTGCACTCTTACTTCCGGTAAATTTACTTTCATTGCAAGTTCTTCTCTGCTATAAACATCGGGATAATGACTTTTTTCAAAGGCTCGTTCCAGCTCATGTAATTGATATGTTGTAAATGTAGTCCTATTTCTTCGATGTTTCTTTTTGCAACCGTCACCATTTGTACTGTCACCGTTGGATAGACTACCACCACTAGGTGTTTCAGGACCTAAATATAATTTGAGCAACATATATGTCTATTGCTAAATAAATTAAGAAATTTAATTTTATATTTGTTTTTATAAAAGTAAGAACAAATGTTCAGGTAGTGTGTGACAAATTGAAATCAAAATATAATTTGGTCAGGTTCTCGAACACTTTTTTGAAGAACGACAAAAAACTCACAATGTGTGTTACTGAAACAAAATGAAATTCTTGAAAGATTAAAATAGTTGAAGATTACAAAATACCTCATACTACAAGGACAAGTTCTTTCTCATTTTGAATAGCGAAGGAATGATGACATTGCACATATTACACAAAACATCTTACAACTAGCAAATAACACCGCATTATTTTATTTATGACAGTATAGATTCCAATAAAGATATAGAATAAAGATATAGACTACGATAAAGTTATAGATATCAAAAACACGCCAGGCCTGTCAAAACGAACTTGATAATCTGGTAGCGTGGTTTACGTGAGTCACTTCTGCTTAGTTTAGACCTGTGTGTTTTGTTAGAAAAGTATTTATATTAATTTATAGTAGTAGAAGACATTGGTCGATTCTGACTCCACATGTTCGCGAACCCTTCGCGACGCGAGCACGAGTGAACATTTTGTGACATACCTCCATACAAAATTGCACATAATGGGTGGGAAATTTGAATTCTGACAGCTGTCATTCAAAAATACGCGGGAAATTTAAATTTTATAGCGAAATGAAAAAATATATAAACTGGATTTAAAAAAAATAACTACAATTGTAACTAGATTCAGAATTGCGACATGAGGTGACCGCGTACGCGCGCCATTGCTGAGAAAAATATTTTTGAGGTAAGAGAGTGAAAGAGAGAGAGAGAGAGAGAAACTTACCCTCAGGTTTTCCCCTGACTCCTTTTCCATATCAATCAGCTCTATTCCTTCACATTCCATAGTTCCTCCACTCTGCCGCATATCCTACACATTCTCTCTTCCTCATTCCCCCAATATTTATTTGCACCTTCCTCATTCCCATACTTAAACTTGCAATTTACCTTTTATCCTCCATACTTATACCTGATTCTAAATATCCGGCTATCCCCTCCACTTCCCTAATCCATACATATTTACTGTTATTCCTTAACTTTTCATTAACTTTTCATAACTCACGTGCATTTCCTTATCTCTCATCTTTTCCATGACCTAGATCTCAACATGATTACCTCCCATCATCATCTCAAACCATGTATTCGACCACCATCCAATTCTCTTATTCATATTCTTTCTGCATTTAATCCAATCATTCTCACATATATCTCTCCCTACATTAAATATTCCTTCTATGTATACTTCCTCAACCAAACTCCTCCCTTCGTCCTTCAGTACCTTCTCCTCAAAATTTACCATCCTTCCCACTCCATTTATCCAACATTTATATTTTCTTAATTCCAGTAGCATTATCTCACTAGGAGTATTCCTATCTATACCCAGCATCCTTTTCAAGCATTCAATCTGCGGTTTTATTAAAAGAAGCGGTCGCCAAAAATGTATGACAATATAAATTCCATTAAAGATATAGAATATAAATATAGATTCCTATATAGATATAGATATCAAGTAGACGCCAGACCTGTCAGAACAACTCTAGCGAACTTGATAATCTCGCAGCGTCGTTTACGTGAGTAACTTCCGTTCAGTTTAGATCTGTGTGTCGAGTTAGAAAGATATTTATATCAATTTATAGTGAACTACTCCTCTTGACTTTATGTCCAACTATTTATTTTTGTAGGAACAGATTCCTTTAAATGCCATAAAATTGTGGAAACTATCCAAATAATTTCTATTATGTGTGTGGTGAATAACTTTCAAATACCAAAGAAGGGATATTACTCCCTTGATAAAAGAGGCATATAAACTTTATTTTGGATGTCAAGCCGGTGATCAGGACAAATCTTGGGTCCCTCATATTTGCTGTACGTCTTTTGTAATATTCCAATTCAAATAGAGCTAGCCGGTATTGTTGTAATTCCTCGTGGTTTAACCTCGATTCTGCAGCCGCTGTATATATCCGTCAATAAACCGTTCAAGGAATTCATTCGACAATTCTACGGTGAATGGACGGCTGTACGAAATCACACGTACTTGTATGATGGTAAAATCAAACGGCCATTCCTGAAAACTTGATTGGTGAGTTTTACGAGCTTCAAACTGTATAGCTTCTAAAGTTAATGTCATGTTTCAAGGTCGATATTGTTAACGCGTCAGATGGTACAAAACCGCCTAAATCCGGATTTGTACCTCTAATTATGTCTCTAATTATATTTTTTGCCATTTAATTTAAGCTTCTATAGAAGATAAATAACGAACATCTGTAATATTTGTTGACATATTACAATTCTAATAGCTCCTAAACCTTTTTGATATTCGAAACACATGAGAGAGTAATTATTACTAATTTGGAAGATCATTTGTTAAATCATCTAGGTAATTTGATTAGAGCTCCTTGGCAAATATTAAAAATACCTGCCTCCCTTAGGTTTTCTAATTTTGGAGAGACCATGAAGAAAATATTAATGCAATACTATGAAACATATTATCGGCTGCACAACCTCCTACGAAAAAGAGACAAATAGATAAAACATTTGAATTATTAAACGACAATTAATTAAGTCCAACGTAATAAAATATTATTTTAATTCACTCGAAACTAGCTAAATAAATAGATTAATAATCAGAACTTGATAATTAAAATAATATAATTTTAACGAGCAAATTGATGCAGTGTTTAACCAAAGAATTTTCACCAACATCGGGTGATGCTAAAGCGTACATAAAAGGGATGTTGAAATATATAAGCACCTATGCAGGTTCGCGAGATGGGTGGACATATATCGAAGCAAATACGAGACAGCAATATTTACCTAATCGGAGTAATGAATTTTCAATACGTGCGTTTGTTCCAAACATTTGTTTTAATAAATTTGTTGCAAATTTACAAACACTGATACACAAAACTTCTTGCAAGTTTTGTACATAAATGTTCCTTATCTCAATCCTTTTGATATCTACACATTTTGTTTTGTACAAAAAAACCATATCTTAGATAGCCTCTCACAAATTTATGGAGATTTTGATAACCAGATGTTTTACCTCGAAACTCGATAACTATTTTTTAAATTATGTATTTTGCATGATCTTTATGGTATAACGAACTTTCTTAATTACCTTGGAGAAGTGTTGCTCTTCTTTGAGTTCTGACCATATAAACTTACCACTACCCCTTCAATAAATAGGGAGCTTATCTACGCCAAGATTTCCGTATAAAAGTCTCGCACAATCCAATATTACACACATCCTATTTTTTGAGCATTCTTCTGCAAGCATTATCGCGTTTTGCAATGACATAATTTAGAATTAAAGTGTTCAGACCTGTGCATTGACCAGCGAGCATTTATCGCGACCCTGGGCTTTGTGTGTTCAACCTAGCGTTACAGTCAATATTAATTAAATTACTGTTAAAAAACTTTATCTTTCAAAATCAATCAAAAATTAAGGCAATCAACTACCTTTGAAATCGACGTTTCTCAGCTATGTACTATGCTACGCTTCAAACAACAGACCTTTACTCTTCAGCTGAATCTCTCGATTCCTCTCAGTTTCACTTTTCTTTTCTATTTTAATTTCTAACATTTTCTAACTCTCCCCTCACCTACTGACCGTATCTTCGATACAATCCAGAGAATGCCGGCGTCGATGAAGCTAATGGAAATGCCATCATCAATGAATCAACTTCATCAACGAATCAACACCACCAACGGCTCGACATCGCCAAACCAAGGAATCAATTCGCTTCCATCATCCAGAGCATCTCCATTAGATCACACCACGCAACACCGTTCATTCGCAGCTTCAACATCACCGATTCCACACACGGGCTAGGCGATTCCTTTATCACCATTACCAGTGAAGCCGCCGCATGTCAGTTTAATCGGATCAACATCAGCATAGAAGCATCCGAACTTTCAGAAGAAGAATCATAACAATTAGCACATCACATCTAGTTCGCTATTACTTCATCTTCGCTTTAAAAAAAATGGAGAGAAGTCGTCCAAACTACTTTTGCATTATAATTAAATTCAAATAATATGTGTGTTAATTAACAAGCGCGACTAGAGTCATAAATTTATTATAAATACAGAAGAAAATAAAAACCCTGTTTAGGCAAGCATAAAAAAAATTATGCTTGTCATCCTAAATCTGTTAATTGCGTTCACTTGTTCACCTACGTGTATCTTAATATTATAATGGGCCGAATTTGATAAATCAGACTGATTAGAAAAAATAAATATATATCGTTTCATGTGCCAGAATGTTATAGAAAGTTATTGTAGTCCATCAGACGCAAAATCGAACATGTTACTAACATACTGAAAACTATTAAAAAGTATTAATGAAAAGATATGAGTATCATTCATGTTTCGATGAATAATGAAAATTTTTATATTATAATAAATTCAATATTATTATAATGAATAATAAACATAAAATGCACCTGATAAATTCGACACAAAATCAGCTCTAATAAATAGCATTGATAAATCTTTCCACAAATAACTTGAATTAATCAAATTTAAACAGTAAACAGTCGTATTTACCTCCTTCATCTTCCGATCCGCTCCCGATTCCACCAACATCCACAATACTCCCGCTGATTCTATCACTCCCACCACCAATCAGCGTTCCCCTACCGGGTTCCGTCGACGACGGCGTTAGTCTGCCATTTCCACTTCGTCGTCCTCCGCCTAATTCGTCATCGGGAATATCCTCGCTTTTCAGACAAGCCGCTACAATGCTACCGCTCCCAGCATCTGGACCGGCGTATCGCAATTCCGATATGGCGTCGTTGCTATTACAACTTCCTTCTCCTATATAAGAGTAAGATGAGAAAATTCGTTAAATGTTCGAACATAAACGAAAACAATTTTATTTTCTTTATGGTAAAATGAAAATATATTTTTCCAGAATAAAATTAACTAACATATTTTAAAACAAAATTGGATTAAATGATTTCATTGCAATTGGGTTTCTAAATATATTTTCCTTTTTTTTTTTTTATTTTATTTAAAATTCTTGAATAGTAGATTTAGTAAGCATCCGAAATGGCATAAATAGAATTTTTATATTGTCGTAAAGACCTATTTTCTGAAAGTCATAGCAGCAAATATGTAAACGTAAATGACGAATTACATCTGGAAACACATCGTATGTGACAATAGAAATTGTCGCTTACGATACTTTCTTGGTAATTTCTTGAAATTATGTTCTAGAATCGTAAATACTGTTTTACAGATTGTACGAGGGCTGTTCTCTTTCCGCTGAGCCCAGTAAAGTAAAACATAGTTTATTTACAAAAAAACATTTATGTATAATTTTTTAAAGTATTCTCCTCCACAGTCAATGCATTTTTGCATCCGCGAAAACCATTCTTCAAAACATTTTTTCCAATCTTCGTCCCGCAGGTTGTTTATTTCATTTATAAAGGCATGAACCGCTTCTTCGGCCGATGTAAAACGTAAACCCCGTAATTTACTCGGGGAAATAAGAAGAAATCATCAGGTACTAGGTTCCCGCATCAGTTGTTCCTGCTGGTTAACTCGACGACGATATGTAATACGTAGCTGATGATGTGAGATAAACTGATGAAGACATGGTGTAATATTTGACGGAAGAAAATGAAGCTAATGTGTACGAAGGATTCACTTGCTGTTGCCGAAATAATAGCTGAATAATCGGCGGTAGAGCTATACTTAGTAGGGGGTAATCACACATCGCTGTGCGTGGTAGCGGTGAATCAGGAATGGTAAATTAGGAGATACTTGTCGTTGTTTTGTTGGTGTGAATGGTATAGGTACATCTACCAGCATGCGGGGTAGCTTGATTCATCTCTTTGGAGTTCGATCTCTAGCATCTTCGTTGGTACGAGCTTGACATTTCCCTCAAGTCCCTCTTCCGCTGACATTAGCTCCTCGTTTTCATATTGTCGAAGTAGGTTGCCAAGGAAGGGTTATGATATATTTATGTGCTTAAATGAAGAATGTAATATATATATATATATATATATATATATATATAT